>JAHBCN010002242.1:95318-123385 GCA_019359885.1 Listronotus oregonensis
TTTTTCGAATAAAATGTTTTTTTTTTACAATTTAAAGTGGGATCTGCACATATCATCCTTGGCAAAGAAATTGTCATCAAGTCTTTTGCGATCAATACAAATGATCTCCTTTTCGCCCCGAAAGCCACAACAAAAATTTATTTTGCTCTATTCGAGAGTCACTTGAGATATGGCATATTGCGGGGGGGTTATTTTTCTACTGGCAATGCGTATTTTAAATGGAACCAAGGACCAACAAACCCTGAAACCAATTTTTTTAAAAAACTAAATATTTTAACTATATTTGATCTGTGTATTCTGGAGAGTATCTGTTTCATACACAGCAGTGTTAATGCAACCACAAAGAGACGAGACATCCATTCCTATAACACACGCCAGAGAAATGCCCTCCCTTTTGCCAGTTTTCATTAACAAAAAATACGATACGTCATAAAGGAAAAATATTTTAAAAAAAAACTCCCATGACATTAACTAGCATTGGAGGACAGAGGGAATTTAAAAAAAAACTAAGAAATTACCTAGGACGACCCCCAAACCCCACGAGGATTCCCCAAGCAAAACTATTGTACCTGATTATTTTTAATAAATTGAATTCAATTGAGTTGAATTTCATTTTCGAAAAAAAAATATTTTTTTATGACAAAATTTTTTTTTGTTTTTTTTTTCAAACGTTAGATAACCCAACAACGTATTAAATAATTCGTTGCAGTGATTTATATATTAACATATCGAAATTTAAAAAAAAAATTTAAAAAAAATTAAAATGTCACATATTTTAAGAGAAACTATCATATTTTTTTTTATAAATTACCCTTACTACGCTTTACAACCTATATTTTTTTTTCAAAATTTTTCCTACGTTAGAACAGTGTTAAAAAAATAATATTACCATCCATATAGGCAAGGGGAGTAGGAAGAGAGGAAGGGGAAAGCAATCGATTTATTTTATTTATTTTTTTTTTCAGCTGTCATACTAATATTCTAATTTTTTTTTTAGATAGCATTAACCCATTAGGGTTGTTTTTTTTTATATTCGAAATATTAAGGAGAAAAAATTTATTTTAATACTCTACTTAGCAATAAAAATACTTTTTTTGGTAAAATGAAAATAAACAAAAAACTCAATATGTCACATTTGCGACACTGTGTGCGCACAGAACTGCCTTTATGGTTTTGTCGGGAGCATCGTCGGCGTTTGTTGTTGGGGATATATTCCCCAAATGATTTTTTTCATAAAGCCGAATATCTGGGGAGAATCTGGAATCTTTTGAATAACAGCTGGGTCTTCCACCTGTTTTTTTGGAAACTTTGAAGTTTTTTTAGATAAGTTTGTGAAATTTTTCTCCAAAAAAACCAATGCTTGTAAATAAATTGTCAAAATACAATTGATACGGTAATGCTTTCATTTCGTCGGGCCATTCTTCAATAGGTTGCAGCAAGGGTGCCGTGGTTTTCCAAATTTTTTTTGACGTGCAACATTAGAGTTTGGTATTGAGCCTGGTAAACTTCAAAATTTCCTTTTTTTAACGAGTGACGAAAGTGGCACATCGCTGGAATATCATCGCCTTCACCAAAAAAAATCAAAGCTTCCCAATCTTCTGCCACTATCCTTACTATTTAGCATTTGCTAGTAGTTTTCCGGATAGATTATAATTGGCCCCTGAATCTTCATCTGCGGAATCTTCGTCTGATAACATTCTTTTTCCGGGGGGTTCAATGTAGCTGATTGCACGTTAGTATCCATTTCCCCAAAACTTTTTAGTTTCAAACATATCAGCAACCTGCTGCACCTTAACCCAAAAAAAAACATACAGATTTTTATGTATGCTAAAGAATGCCCATATAAGGAACGGCAAAAAAATGGAAAAAAGAAAAACAAACGCATAATAAATGATTTATTCAAGAAACCCAAAGTTAAGTACATTAAAATTTATTAATATGGTATTAGTTTTATCTAGATATTCCTAAACTTATAAAAATATGTACTTACACATCTCGACTCGCCATTTTCGTGTATGCAGCAGATATCTGAACGGAGAAAAACTTTTAAAGAACTCTTTTTTTACGTTACTTACACTTTAGTAATATTATTTTTTTACCACTGTTCTACCCCGGAAAAATGTTTAAAAAAAAATGTTGTATATAGCATTTATATAAAAAAAAAATGATAATGTCTTTAAATATAATATAAATCACTACAAAACTTAAAAGTGTCTGGTTTAATACTTTTTGGGGTTTAACATTTGCAAAATTATGTCATAGGAGAAATTTTTTTTTTTAAAAAATCAATTAATTGTTTTTTTTTAAAAACTAACGCGTTCAGAGGTGTGATCACTTAATTTTTTTTTTTAAGAAGGTCTTCTACCACTCAACGACAAATGAATCGTCTCTTTTTCATTTTAATTAACGAATTTCATGTTCCCTTTTTCAAACTTTCCTTTTTTGCTCTGCCCCCCCCCGACATCATCTTTTAAAATAAGATCGGGTGTAAAAAAAATTTTTGATTTGAAAGATGGGCTTCAAAATAATAAATTATTAAAAGACCTTTCGACTTGAATTTTAAATATTCCTTAATTAAACTTAAAATTATAATATTTTTTTTTCTAAAATAAAACACAGGTTAGTAAAATTTTACCATCCGACCTTATATTTTTCATTAGAAAAAGAAAACTCTGATAAAAATGATACAAACAGATTTATTATAAAAATACCTGCCTAACAGAAGACATTTACTTATTAAAAAGACAAAGATAAATAACATTAAGTAAGGAAGCTAAAAGATTTGGACTTAGCATCTTAACATGTTTCATGTTTGACAATTAAATGATAGATTAACTCTTAGTTGTCAAACCAATATTGACAATTGAAATTTATGCTTAGTAATTAGTATACTCCTTTAATGTTATACAACAGCCCAAAATGACACCTTAAGTGTTCCTTTTACCTTTTATATTGATTGCAGACATTCTGAAACCTTTCTTGACAGTTCAAGAACAGTTCAGAATTTTTTACGAGTTAACATTAATACGCTAATTACAAGGTACAGAAATTCTGTCAAGTAAGACAGAAATTAATGAGTTCTGAGTTTTGTACTGTTTTAGAGCCGTTTTACACATACAAGAATTTTAATTAAATATATCATCAATATAAATTATCATTAGTACATTATTTCTAGAATTCAGGTGATGCTCATGTAGTAAATTAGTTTAACATAATCGGGAAAGTTCGAAACTTAATGACAAAAAGGTTTTTGTGTTCTCTAAATTATGTCAGATATAGCTCAATAACAGAAGTTACTATATAGGTGCGTGTGCGCAGTTGCCGCCCGAGGCCAACTAGCGCGGCATCCTAAGCCTGGATCAACCAATCTCATTGGTTCGACTACAACAGTGTTTGCATTGGCGTGCCCACCGATTAAGTATCCACTTTTCGTGGCAACGATCATAAACACGCCGCCCACGGCAGCGTGAAATTCCTGACACTGATTATGTTGTGTAAAATTTAATATTTTTAATGCGAAAGTTCTAGTAAGAATTATAATTCTTTTTTAATATGTACCCAGGTCACACCGAAAATTTCTGCAAACTAATATAGTCAAGGCACCTATGACACGAAGTTTATTAAAAAGCATGTAAATCTACGTCTATGGTAAATATTTTTAAAAATTGTTACTTTATTATCGCCTCATATCTATGAACAACAATAAAAATACCAGTTAGTTGTGAATTAACGTTGTCACTTTAAAATTACTGCTTTGTCATTATTAAAAAGGCTACCGCGGCTCATTGTCCCAACGGAACCGCAGCTGACGTTCACGAAGCTTTATAATACAACCCTCTGATGCATTCTACCAATTTTCGCTTGAGAGAAAATTGGTCCTGTAAATCTGTTACTGGCTCCTGGACCAGTATGATATGATTTTAAAAGTGGTCCGTGTCCAAAGCAGTGCACTGAAAGACTTCGGGCTGCTTTTGGCGATGAAGCCTCGAATTCAAGGAGTGTATATAACTGGTTCAACGAATTTAGGTTTGAACAAGTTTCTTTAAATGACGAATTGCGTGAGAAGCTGCCAATTTCTGCTGTTACTAAATAAAACATAGCTACTCTTCTAAAAATTATAGAAGACAATCATGGAACATATCAAATTATTCAGGGTACTTTGGGAATTGAAATGACTGCAATTAACAAGATCTTGCACCATTATCTTGAAGTTAGAAAAGTTTATTGCTCAAAGTAGGCGATAACGCCCCCTTGTGGGCGTTGGAGGCTTAGAGGGGGCGGTAAGGGGCCCAGAAAAAATTGGGAGGCGCTGATGTGATTTGAGGGGGCGATGGGTGATTTGTAACTTCAGCTATTTCATAATTTAAAATTCACTGAAATTAAAATCCTTCTACTACACAACACCCATTTATTAGTTTATATTTGGGTCCTATTTTATTGTATAAATTTAAAGTAAAAATATATAAAATATTTAATACTTTTAATGCGTTCACAACGCTATTTATATCTTAAGATATTAGGTAATAGGTATCAAACACTGAAAAATATTCGTGTCTTTAAGTGTCGCAGGTGAGGTCACCTCTAAGGACACTTGTATTAAAAATGGTATATCTATTGTTGCGGCCAAGCTGAGCACTTGCCGAACGCGGAATTTTTTTATGTACCTAATCTAGTGAAAATAAAGAAAAAATAAAATTGAAATTAAAAGGTTCAATTATAATTCACCTTTGGCGCGAACAAATATTGTACAGTTTATTTGTGCAATCCTGTATTATAGTCCGTCAACGTTCGTGCGGTCCGTGTTTGCGGAGTGCAGGAATGGGGGGCGCTACAAAATAACTGATTTTTAAAGTGGGCGTTAGACGAAATAAGTTTGAGAACCTCTGGATTAGTGCGTCCAAGAAGCAACATAGTTTTGCACCACGACAATGCAATCAATGCATGCATACGGCGTTGCAACAAATTTTTAGAGCAGTTGAAGGTAAAATTATTGAAACATCTAGCTTACAGCCCCGACCTATCACCATGTGCCTTTTTTTTGTTCCCAAAATTTAAAGATAAAATGCGTGTTCGGCGTTTTTCAAATCTAAAAAATGAAGCTGTTTCTGCGTTTGAAAACCTTGTTTCGGAAGTGACCCAGGAACGTTTTATCGAATGAATAAATGTTCTGAGTCAAAAGGAAAATCTTTTAAAAAACAATAAAGACATTTTTTCTCACAAATAAATTGTGGTTCATATAGTTAGCAGAAATGTTCGGTGCGACTTACGTAATACACAAAAAAATTATTCGGATAATTTTAGGCACGATTATGGCAATACTTTTAAATTAATTCTCATATGTGTAAAAGGGGTCGCCCGTCCTATTGCAATAATTAATAATTGACTAAAGTAATTTAAGTAAAACTCTTTTTATGGGATACTAGATCGCAAGAATATATCCTAAATTACTCCATTTACTGTTAATTTGCTGGATAATTTTTCTGTTCTTAACTAATACGGTACAACATACGTCTTTGCATCCTATGTTGTAGTTGACCCCTACGAATCATAGCCTGGATTACTTTTAAGATTGGCCTTTCTGCATACCCTTGTTGTACAAAATCCTGTATAATATTTTGCTGAGAAACTTGGGTACCGATGGCGAAACGGCGCTTCAGTTGTTTTTCTATGCGACCCAGCAATTCCTGTTCTCCTTCTGTAGTAAAGCCTTCAGCACCTAAGCAAAAAAAAGAAGTTTTTAATTTTAATAATAAAATTAATTTTATATTTTTTTGTAGCTTAGGAACTTTCTAATTATGTGAAATGTCCTACGAGAATCTTAGATCTTATTCAGCAAAGACATATAGAAGAATACATCCACTTTAATTTACATTTAATCTGTTCAACCAGTATCTGCAATTGTTTTCCAATATAGAAATTACCAACACTGGTTTGACACTAACAACAGTGCACTATCCACGTTACTTCTTGAGACAGAACGAAACGAAGTATCATTTGAAGGGTGGATGTACACCAATATGTCGTCAAATGTAGTCTTTCGCCAAAGAAAGTTACGGCTGGCGAACCTAATCCGCCTATTAAATTTTGATTACTTTAACATTACGAAAATTACACTGTAAAGCTTTTTTTACATAAAAAACTCTTTACTTGTTTACATACACAAAACAATAATAATAATAATTAATTTCAAACCATTTTTTACATGAGAAATTAATGTTAATTAAAATTTAAAAAAGTTTTTATTAAAACTCATAAAACTTGTTTTAAAGGGTGTCCATTGACTCGTTGGCAGCTACCTAACCGTAAATAAAATTTATATCTTTGGTTCTAAATAGTTTCTGGCATAAGTTTACATTCACTTATACGATTTTTTGGAACATCAATATTTTTTGGTTTTGTTTTATAAACCTTATTTTTAAGGTACCCTCACAAGAAAAAATCTGGTGTGGTTAGATCTGGAGACCTTGCTGGTCATTCTATTGTTTCTACACAACAAGTTCTTTCTGAAAGAATTGCAAATATCTCTCTCCGGTAAGGTTATCTTAGACGTTTACTGTACCACGGACAATGCTGTAAAAAATATTTTCCGGGACCAAATTTAGAACATGCTTTTTAGAATTTTACCGTAACAAGGGTAAATTATTTTTTTTTGTGTTATGAGTTTAATCCATTGTCAAGAACAAATCTCTTTCTGAAACTTTTTCTTTTCAGCAATGTTTCCACAAGGGGTCTTCACAAAAAATCTAAGCAGGAAATTAATATTTTAAATAAATAATTTAAATATATTGCGCCCAACACTTTTTTCATAAAAAGCTCCAACATTCTAGTAGATACCTAATTCTCCAGAATAACGATTAAAGCTAAATTAAGTTAAATATTTTTACATGCTTTTATATATTTTTTAAAAACCTTTTTTTAATATTAGGTTTTTATTATTTTTAATTCCTAAAGACGAATTCTAATTTTAAATATTTAAAGTATAATTTAATGTATTAAGTTAGTTCACTTATAAAACGGATTCTCTTAAGAATTAAATGAAAATGAAATATAGGGTTAATAAAACTGTTTTTTCTGTTATTGAAATATTTTTTTTTTATCATCTGTAAGGCGAGATATTAACAATCAAATTGTGCATAATTAACATTATCAATATCATTGGTCATGTATGAAACATATGCATTCATTTATTCGTTTTTATCAACTTATTCATTTAAGTATGACAAAATAATCAATAAACAGTGAGTGAAGCTTACCTGCGAGAGACCCGCTCATCGCCGCGTCCAACGTAGAGACCTGGAAAAGCCTAAGAGCCTCGTCCACGTGGCTCGCAGTCGCGAAAGGTTGCAGCTGCATTTTTGCCAACGATTCCGACATTCGAATAATAGCTTCCAATTGTCGGACTGTTATCGGTATAGAGTTCTTAGATTTGTGCTCTACTTCCTTTTCGTGCTGACTCGCACCCGATCTTTAAATGAAAAACAATCATTATTTCCAAATTTTAAAATAATACATATTTTGTACGAAAGTTTTAGTAAATTTCATTTACAAAAATGTCCATACAGAATATGCCAAAAGTTACAGCAGAATCTAAGTTTACATCTAAATAAAACCAGTGAGTCAATTCAGATTAGATCAGATCAATTCAGAGTTAAATCTAATCCAATATTGACGTTTTTGACACTCTGATTAGCTACAGAATAGAAGAAATTTCATCAGTTAAGAAAAAACGGAGAACACATATATGAAAGTTATTTCTTTTTAACCTACAGATATTCTGGGCGATACCAGCTGAGACAGCGGCCGATATAAGCTCTCTCTTGCACTTCAGCTTTCCCATACCGCTGTTCACTTGCACTTCTGTATTACGTTTTTAATTACCTGGCAGGTAGAATGTTCCAGCGAAATAATCCGTCTCTTTGACAATAGTTTTTGCAAAAAATTGCGAATTTAAAAATTCAGGGGTCGGTTTAGCCCCGCTACCCTTCAGCCAGGTCTTCATTTTTGTGCTTAGATATTATAAAAAAACCTCTGTACAAGTTTAATATTTATAACAACCCTTTCTACTTGAGGGATCATGCCGAAATAGGTCATAAAATAGATCGTAATATTATGTGCCCAGATAAGATACACTTCTTAAAATTAAGGTTACTTCTGCCACAAATCGGGAAAACCTTTTCTTTGCTCAATTACTTTACAAACTCTTTAAGGCTTGCGGCGCGATACATATCTTGCTTGAACACTCACTCTAAACTCACAACTCAAATCTAAAGCTTGACTGAATCATTGAGCTCAACTGCTACAGTGACGTGTTGCTGCGCTTTTACTCTTTTGAAACACCTGCATAATGGTCCGACTTGTGACAGGAAAGGAGACTTTTTACCAAGACAAGGGCTTGTTGCCGCAAAATAATTTTTAAATTTCATGTTTTTTCTTAACAAACCCAACACTTACTATTAAATATTTATTATAACAACTTTAGGTTTAATTCATTTTATTAGTAGCAATTTATAACAGACATGTTGAAACCATGGCAAAGCTGTACATAATCATATGACCACCCTATAAAGACGGACCTATTTTTGACATATATTATTTAAGATTTAATAAAATCCTTTTGAAATAATTATGACTTCTTAAGGGGATTCTTTGGTTTGATAGGTTCAAAAATATCTAGAATATGGTGGTAAAGTGTTTTTCAAAATTGGAACCCATTATAAAGATACAGCAGTTAGAAAAGGCAGGTGTTCGGAGCGCTGAGAGGCTGACCCCATTGTGTTCTGTCGGGTTGACACCTGAGATCTGTCATAGAAATGTATGCTTATACAAGTACAGACAAGTTGAAACAAGTTTAGGAAAAAATTGGTGTAGTTATTTACGTTGTGAAATTTATTTTAGTATTGGTATCGCCGATTAATGGTAAGTTAGGATTTTTATAGTTGTAACTATTGGCACCGTGCGCGATGACGACATCTGACGGCTGCATTAAATCATGCTTCAAAGCCATGTGAGAGGTGTAAGATTACTTATAATATTTATTTATTTTTCGTAAATTTATATATATATATATATATATATATATATATATATATATATATATATATATATATATATATATAAACCTGTTCAGCACTGTAAAAGTGAAGTACAATATCAATAGTGAATAAACAATTTTAAAGCTTAGACAGTGAGTATAAAAAGTGTGTTTTTAATAAAAAAAAGTTCTTGGAGTTTTGTAGAATCGACCTCGGACCTTATTATTGGGGAATAAGGTTATCCGGTGTTATCAATGCAAATGACAGTTAAGGTAGTTGGGTCATGCAAGCAACATCTTAAGAAATCCTTCAAATTTTGAATATAAGTTATTAAATGTACAACACATGTGCTGGTAAAATTTAAAGAAGATTGACCACGTCTAATACGAGATAATCGCGATTAAAAATTGCAATTTTTGTACATGTAGCATGGAAGAAGCGTGGGAAAATGACAGTTTTATTAATTTTTGCCTTTGAAGGAGACTTACCATCCTTACGAAAAACTAGTATAATGAAGAAAAATATATTTTGAATATTTAAAAAAAAAATGAAAATTATTCACCACGTAGTTTGAACAAAAAACTAATATTAATTACATCTTTAGAGAAATATTTTTACGGGTAGGGATATGAGAAAGAGCTGCAAAGATGAACTGGCAAACTTGAAGCGAGTCCAAAGGCGGAGTAAAAGAAAAAGCGCGAAATTACCAAACGACTAAAAATTAATTTAAAAATGTATTATTTTTTTTTTAATGAATGATAATAATAATAAGTATATATAATCATAAAAAAGGGTTTATTACATTGTATTATTGGTTTATTAAAAATTTTAATATCAAATACAGAATATACTAGACAATATATATATATATAAAACAAAACTTGACAAACAATATTTATTTATAATTCATATTTTTAACGATTTATTAATAGTACATTATAAACTTAGGGACTAAAGCGATACTTTTAATCCCGCGGTTGTTACCCCGATAGAAGGGAGAGTTACAATTCGCTAAGGGATTAAAAAACGCTTTAGTCCCGAGGTTTATATACTATATATTTGATGTGCTTTAGATAATAAAATTAAAAAAAAAACTATTTAACGGTACTTTAACATATCGATGGAAGCGAGGCTGTCAGGTGTAGGGTTATTATATTGTTGATATTGATACACCACACAATTTCTGTGTTCCTATGACACTAAACAAAATCTGATGCTACTAATAGGGAAAGAAAATTTACGAGAAGCAGTTTTCCGAATATAAAAAGTGGTGCGCCAGCCGCAATGTTGAAAACAATACGTAAGAAAAGGTGTTTCTGGCCTACTTCTTGAAGAAATCGACCTAGTTGAAAAAAACAAAGGTTCTGGATTCGGATCAAGTAAAAGAATTCTTAGTAACAGCACCTGATAAGGAATTTCTGGCACACAAGGTAAATTAGTACCTAATGTAGCATTTGGCTATTTATGCTCCTACATCGAAATTTGTCGATTTACTGGACACAAATTATTCAAAAAATAGAAAGGTTTTTTTCAATTCCTATCTTAATTTTTTAAGAACTATGCAACTATAACAAAAATAACGGTATGAAAAAATTAAGTGAAAAAACAGTTAAATAAACAAGTGAAACTTTGCTTCATTTATAGAATATAGTTTTTAAGATCCATCGCATCGATTGCAAATGAAATTTAAAGGGTTTATACAGAAAAATATGCGGGACAGCTATATCTCGGGCATTATAACAGTTTAAGAAAAAAAAATTGTAACCGGTAGTTTTGTATTGCTAAGGCTTACATCCAACTTGTTTTATTATACTTAAGAAATCTTTTATATTATTTCGTAGTTTCATAAAAATTCTACATGTATTTAATATATCATCTCCAAGAGCCTACCTTACTAAAGTTATATTAACAAAAGCAGTATTTTTTAACTTTTTGCGAGGTATTTGATGCGCAATGCGAGACTATTAAAAGGTGCCATGGGGTAATAATTTGATAACATGATGATTTCACCTATAAGCACTAAGTATCCCTAAGGGGCTTTATTTGTAATCCGTGCTCAGCGAGCGCCAACGTCATTCTAAGCGACTAGATAATTCAGACTACGTCAGATTGATGCAAATTCGTCAATGCTCGCTGAGCATAGATTTCAAACAAAGCTTCCTGGATGTAGCAGCATAGTGCACAGCCTCGTACAGTATGCGTAAAAAGTCACTATCAAAATAAAACGTAAAACATTTAAAACTGGCGGTTTAATCAATAAAAAATAATACCTATAAAAATTAGCTCTTCTGTTTACTGTTATCGACAAATGTCAAAAATTTCGATTTTTATTTGCTAAGATTTTATAAACATGTAATGTTTGTCAAGCCATCTCATTCTCCCATGAACGAGTGGTATCACTTGGTACCATAGTACCTGATAGCTTTTAAAAACTTAGAATAGGAAAGTAAAAATCTGTTTTTTCTATTTTAGGCAGTTTTTGCTCAGTAAGCAGTCACAGTGACTAAATTGTTAATTTTTAACTGGTAAATATTGATGAGGTATTTTACACAAAAATGTTTAGAATTGGCCATATAATTCTAAAGTCGAAAAATATATGTCGCATCCTTGAGCCCACAGTGTATACACAATGGAAACACTGTGGGCTAACACAATGAAAACATTCGTATATATGTTCCACTGTTCCCAGGATTTCCATATTGTATACATAGTGTATAACTATACATTAAAATTCTAATGTATTTTTTTTTGTATCCATCTTGGATTTAAAGTGTAAAAACCATGGATTCATTGTCTAATCGCGGTGAATACTTACTATGTATTCATCATGGATTTGCTGTGTAAGCGCCGTTGGTTTAGTAAGAAACCACTGTGGAAACACGGTGTGCTTATGGAACAACTCCACTGTGAAAACATCGTGGAACCTGTGGGTTTTCACAGTTTTTTTTTTTGAACACAGCGCTTTCACAGTGATTTCACCGTGGGCTCAAGGGTAATTTATTAATTATGTAGGTATTATTATATGTATTATCAGTCAGTAACAATAAAACCCTAAAAATACTCCTAACGCCGTTAATGACTGGCCCATAAAAATAAACATCAGCCTAGCAAGTGTAACAAAAAATTTATAGACGACCAAATGAAATTACATATTTGCGTAAGCTATCCTTCATGATGAAAACTAAGCTGTAGTCGCCCGCCTGACGTATCCGACCCCGCCGTGCTCCGTCGGTTTGCCGCATTGCCAAATTCAAACAGCATTCCTCAATGAATTTAAACTTGAACAAAAAAAGATTGAAGGCACTATAATATATTATTTTAAAAATAAAGATATATTAAACCTAAGGATTAGACCTGTATTTAAAAAATATAGGTGTAATATTTATTAAAAGAAAGCATTAAGTGCTTAAAACTTAAATAATAAATTAAAAGTGTTCAAAATTTGGCAACAACCTTTTGGTTGTTTAAACAAATTCGGTATAAGTAAAGCTGGACTGTACAAGTCGAGTAGGAAAATAAATATCCGACGTTGCCAGATTTTTATATACGCTAATTTATCGTAGTGCGATAGTGTAAAGCGTACAGTCATGTTAAAAAATATTGACCTGCAACCATGGTGCATATGATATGAGTAGTAAGCCAAAACTTTGTGACTGGACTGTAGGGAAAGAACTACCTTAAATAACATTACAAATGTCAGAATAAAAAATAAAAAAAATATTTAAAAATGTAACATATTAAACAGGTCAGAATAAAAAATAAAAAAATATATTTAAAAATGTAACATATTAAACAGGTTTTTTTAAAATAATAATTTATTTTTAATTGATGAATAGTTTTTTTATCAACCCTAGACAAAAATCGGCAATTGGTTCGATAAGTAAAAAATCACCTGACAAACTTACGAGTCTAGGGCTTTTTTATTATACTTAACACTAATATATATTTACTTACTTGAAGGCTTTATAACCATTTTCTCTACTCAAAATCACAGGAGACTACACAGACACTACTTACTCTATTAAAAAGCACCTTTTTCTTTTTAAAACTCGCAAATCATTAAAAAACTTCAGGAAAAGGCAGGAACAAGCGGTACACGGCAAAAAACGATAAGTTTTTCTTCTTGTTACGTCAAATTTGAAAGTTCGCCTAACCTCGAAACCCGAACGTCATTCGGCTACTTACTTTTTTCTTTTAACTGCATTTATCCATTTTGACCTTTTTTTAGTTTCCAGCTAGCAGTTGAAAATGTATAAAATTTGCAGTGACTATTTCTGCCAGTATTCTGACATTTAAGCACACAAAAACTATTATGCACCATTTTTATTATTTTTATCTAATAGTTTACATTGGAATTGAGCATGATTTATTGAAAAATTTGACCACAGCAAGCGCTGCAATCGATTCAGCTGTCCCCACCATATACTTCGGACCTTGCCAATACTTGAAACTTCAAACGCGTTTTTCTCAAAACTATGTTTTTTAAACTTTCCTACATCATGTCTTGAGAACGGCTTGGCCGATTGACTTCAAATTTTTAGGGTCGACTTAGCACATATAGACGTACGGAATGGTCAATTATCACCCCAAAATTTAAAATATTTCTATTTTTTTTTTAACTAAAAGTTGACAAAAAACACATGAAATTTGATTTTTTTGTTTCGAAGTTTGTCAAAAATCCAATTTTCAAAATTTTCTTTTCATAATAATCCATTCCGTGTATTTAAGCTTACAGATTAAAACGCCGCCGATTTTTTTAGTTTCAGATAAGCCAATCAGCTAATTTCGTGGAGAGAGTGAAGCAGGTGTCTTCAGAGCGCTATAACTTTGGTTCTAATGAATATTTTTAGCTTAAATTTTTTATGTATACTCTTGAAATACTTATAAATAAATGAATAAAACTCCAAAGTTCTATATCTTCATTGGTCCTCACAAAAAAATCCCAAAAAATGCATAAAAATCAGACTGTCAAACCAGAGAACCTCCTTAAAAGTCCTTTTAGTTGGAGCACCCTGTGTGGATCGTAATAAATTTAAATTTCTTTACTTACCGCATCATCACATATCTCCTCTTTAATTTTTCAGCAGCATCTTTGTTAAGCCTAGGTCCACATCTTGTTCTGCAGTAATTAATGTACTTTTTCAAGAATTCCAGAGACAACTCCCCTTCTTTTGGTTCTTGCGTTATTTGTCCAGCATTCATGTGAATGCTCATAATGTGTTTAGCTAAAGTCTAAAAAAATGTAACATATTTCATAAATATTTTGTCTGACTACAAATTATGTATGACATTTTCTTAAATTTTAAGCATAGTTAAATCCCTAATTCCAATAAATATACTTACAACATCTCTGTTTTGATCATGTTCATCTTTAACAATAAATATCATATCAAATCTTGAAAGAATTGTGGGCAAAAAATCTATATTATCATCCCCCTAAAAAACAAATATAATGCAATTTTTATCTTACAGAATGTTTTTCTGGGAGAAATTCCAAATTTGATTGTTTATTTTTGAAAAGATTAATAAAACTTTATTAATTAATACTTTAATGCTGGTAAGTTGTAACCCACTTTAACAAAATTTTACTTAAGACACAAATAACTACAGTGTGTTTCTGGGTTACGACTAACCAGCTTTATGACATCTAAATGTTACCTTGGTTTCATCCCATCTTCCATAAATACTGTTAGCAGCTGCAAACACAGAACATCTCGAATTTAAAGTTGTTGTTATACCAGCTTTAGCAATGGAAATGGTTTGTTGTTCCATTGCTTCGTGAATAGCAACCCTATCGTCTTCCCTCATCTTATCAAATTCATCAATACACACAACTCCTCCATCTGCCAACACCATAGCTCCACCCTCCATAATAAAATTTCTAGATGCTGGATCTCTCATAACCGATGCTGTAAGACCAGCTGCTGAACTTCCCTTGCCTGATGTGTATACTGCTATTGGCGCCACCCTTTCGACGAATTTTAATAACTGGGATTTAGCAGTACCGGGGTCTCCAAGAAGTAAAACGTTAATATCTCCTCTCCTGGCTAGACCATCTGGTAATCTCTTACGTGAACCTAATATAAAACATTTTAAACATATAATTCATTTTAAACTAAGCTTACACAAATCCTAACTTTTATAATATTGTAGAGACATACTTTTTTTAATTACAACTGGTTCTCTCAATTTATTTAGCTTAATTTAATTAAAGCACAGGTCCACAAAAAAAAAGTGGTGTGTGCTGGGTCTCGGATCAAGATTGTCTGGCGTATTTTTTTCCGCTGAACTCGAATCTGAAGACAAAATTGGGGGTTAAACAGCAAAAAATCAAGAAAAGGCGTTATTTCAAATATTAACGATTTTTTTTAATTTAAAACGTCAATATCTTAAAAACTATAAAAGATACATGAAACTTTTTAATTAATAATTCTTTATTTAGCACAAAGTACTAATTACAAAATTTACCATAGGTACAGTCCTTAAAATTATACAAATTAAAATCTGTAAAACCTTGTCAAACACGTAAAATTAAAAAATATAGTCACAAAAAAAAAATATACAACAAAACAACAATTACAAAACAAACATCAACTTATAGAAAAAAGAAAAAAAATATAAAGTCACCAAATAATAAAAACTTATATGGATCCTAATTTTAACCCTCCAAGAAATACAATTTTAATTTTCTTTTAAAAAAAACATCAACAGACAAGATTTGATTTCATCGGTAAATCATTAAATCTTATCAGACCCCTGTGGAAAACTGAATTTTCTTCCATTTTTTTATTTTTTGGAAGAACAAAGAAATCATTTTGCCTTCTTGTGTTATAACGATGTACTTCCTGGTGCGAACCAGCTTATTGACCAAATATGTGGAGCCTGACCAATGTTAATTTTAAAAATAAAAACTAGTGTAGGTATTGAAATACAGCCTAACAGGTAACCATTTTAAACAGTCTAGCATGAATCTGATTGGAGTGCTTTTTGGACATGATAAAATCAATCTCATGGCTCGATTTTCAATTTTGAATTCTAGATAATTCATTTTGGTTCAGCAGATACAAGATGGTAGAAACAGTAAGTTAAATGAAAGAACCAACGTATTATAAATAGTTATTTTTGTCCACATGGATAAATATGGAGCACACCTAGAAAGATAATTAATACTATAACTTAATTTAGATATTATATAATTAGCATGAATTCTTTAAACTTTAAATCTTTATCTATTATCACTCCTAAATACTTATTTTTTGAACATTCAATACTAGAACCATTTATATGCACATTATAATTACATTTACAAATTCACTATACATCCTTTCATTTCCTATTATCATACTTTATCTTGTCAGCATTCACCTTCAATGAATTTTCGGTATATTTATATATTTTTTGAAGAACTTTTTTTATTTTAATAACACTGCTCTCCAGATTTTTAATTGGTACATAAATTATGTATCATCAGCAAAGAGGTGAATGCTAACATCATCCCCCCCCAAAGTTTTTATATATAAAACAAACAAAATGGTCCTAATATTTCCCTGAGGTACTCCATGACTATTATCTTTATTTTAACTCACCATTCAACCCTTTTTTTTTTCTTATCCAAATAACTTATAAACCATTTTAATACAGCCCCAAATATTTTTGAATTTTTAAAAATTAAAATTTCCTTAGGGTTTTAAAAAAGCTCTTTTAAATCAAAAACCCCAACGTTCCCCTACCCCTCACCAAAAACAACTTTTTCCACTCATCAAGCACACTTTGAATCAAGTTTCAGAATGTTTTCTTCTAAACCCCGATTGAAAATCATTTATTAAGCTGTTTGTTTCCCCATGCTCAAAAATTGTTCATATACATATTTTCTAGAGTTTTTCTATAGCTGGTAACATGTTTACAGGACGGAGGTCTGTAAAATTGATTTTTTTTTGGGGGAAAGGGACAAAAAAAGCTCCTTTAAGGCCCGGGGGACCTCGCCCTGCTCTAAAAAATTTTTGTTTAGCAAAGGGCCTAAATACATCATCACATTCTTTAAAAATTCAACATGGTTTCATCAGGACTACTTCTGTTTGGAAGAAAAAAGTTTTTTTTAGGTTTCCCTGCTAAGAAGTTGAAATTGTTAAAATTAGTTTTATTATTATGTAGATTGACAGAGTTTGGAATCAGTGTCCTTTTATCTATATTATCAACAATAGGTACACTTTCAATGTAATACTTATTAAGTAAATCAGGTAATTTATTTTGTCAGTTTTACAATATTATTATTAAATTCTATTTCATTTAAATAGTTTGTTTTTTATTTTGTGGCATAAATTCCTTAAGAGTCCTCCACATTTCAGTAGAATTATTTTTACAATTATCTATTCTGCTTTCAAAAAACTCTTTTTCATTACGTATCGTTTTGACCACTTTGTTTCTATTTTTTTATAAAGTTGCTTGTTTTCCTCACTTTTATGTTGCATAAACTGCTTGTAACTTTGATCTCTATCAAAAACAGCCCTTCAACCCTTTCATTCCACCATACTTTATATCTCGGTAAAATCCTGATTTGTTTTTTGGGGCAACTTCATCCAAAACCCTTAAAATTGAAGTAAAAAAATGTGTAAACTTTACATTAATATCCCTTATATGGTAATCCCAATGCATTAATGATAGCGTTCCTTGATCAATGTATAATTTAATCTTTTAACACGGGTTTCTAAAAAAATGGGAGAAATCTTCTGGTTATAAAAAATATCTATATCTATTTGAACAATATAATGGTCACTAATCCTAGGGGTTTTAAGAACCTCACACTGTTTCATATTTACATTTTTCACAAAAACAAGATCTATAATTGAACCACCATTATATGACATAAACTTTGTATTTTTACAAGACCTTTAATTTAGGTTGTATAACCTTTTTGTTTAAATGCAATATTTTTCGAGGTTTTTCATCAATGTTCAGGATTTTTCAAGATATACCTAATAGAAAAAATGTGACAATTATTTTTTGTTTAATTTTTGGCTTTTTTTCTGCAAATTTTAAGTGATTTGGGATTCAAATGAATAAAATAATTGATTTATAATAAAAAAAAACCCAAATCACATTCTTTTAAAAAAAATCTGTATGGACTGAAATTTTTTGGCAAAATTACATTTTCGTTTATATCTCCTTTATTATTTATCTAATTAAAAATGTTTATATAACTTTTTATTTAGACAATTTGAAAATCTTTATTTTTTGTTTTATGAAATTTTGTATCTCTTAGAATTTATATAGTCATAGTACAAACATTCGGGGGTAGCAGGTTTCTACCGGTAAATGTACCGATTCCTTATTTTTTGTCAAAGACAAAATCTCATCAATGTGAGAGTTGAATTAGACACAATAAGTAGTAAATCAATGAATTTGCAAACTACGGTTATGTATTACAGAGAGAAACAAGTAGAAACAGCAAGATGATAATATACAGAAAAAATACTAGATCAAGATTTTTATTGATTCTTTGGATATTTTCTCGATTTTTTGCTTTTTGCTATTTGACCCTGGAACTTTGACTTCAAATTCGTATTCAGCGGAAAAAAATACGCCAGAAAATCTTAGTCCGCCACCCAGCACACACCATTTTTTTTGTTTTTTGCAGACCTGTGAAATCAACAATTTTTTTACAGAAATTATAGTAGTAACATGTATGACCTTTTAACCTGTATCTCTTAACTCGTCATGTCTAGCAATTATTTAAATGATTCTAAAAAGAGAAATTTGTTTCAATAATTTTAAAATCTTGGATTTTCATTGTCTTTATTTATCATTTGGCACAGTGCCTCCTACCTAGTATCAAAATTCAGCTCCACTTTGTCTCAAAGTTCTAGTTAAATGATATAATAAACATATACAAACCATAGTATATGGAAAACTTATTCACAGTGGACAATATTACACCAGTTCTAATCACTTCAACCTCTATAAAACAATAGTCAGGCACACTCTATATAACCACGCAGTAGCCTTATGTAATAGTAAGGAATCTTGGAAAGAAAAAATTAAACAGCTTTTAATCCCAAACTACTCTAAAAAGTATTCTTATCTAAAACAAGACACAATAATTCAAATAAAGACTGTATCTACTGAATTTCTTGTACCTAAATGCAGTAAACTATACATTGATGAAAATCCAAGATTTTATTATTATTAAAGCCACAACATTGTCTAACACCTTCAAAAAAAATGGGTTTTACCCCTGAGAATAAATCACCAATAGATTTGGATGAGAAAATGATTTAAAAATAAATAATAAAAAATAAATAAATAAAATAAAGGTATTGAATCATGGCGCATAGGCCAAAATTTTAAATACTACAAGAAAAAACACTTATCCAAAATAACATATTTTTAGAAATAAAGTACCTAAAAAAATGGCATATGGAGGTACAGTACTTTCATAGGGTTTCAGCCACCTACTGTTGTTAAAAAGAATATTAAATATAATTTTTGTTGGCGTATTCGAAACATTTTTTATTAAGTAATAAATACCTCCAAAAAGTAAACACGCAACAGCTTTTTTGATATCAACAGCTCCATAAATTGAAGGTGCAATACTATTGGCTATTCTTTCATAAATATTTGGCATAGCTGCCATTCTTCTAAACAGATCCTCTTCCTCAGATGTGACTGCTCCACATCCAGGTGTACCAACTCCATCGGTGTCTAATTGTATACCTACAACTCGCATATAAGCAGCTCGCACCCCTGTGATGGCTTTTTCCCTACCTTCTTTCTAAAATGTAATTTATATGGTTTTTACCAAAATACCGAAAAACATTTTTATAATAATGGTTTTTGTAAAAATATAAAAAATATTAATAAACACTACAATTAAAAGTTTCACTTTTAATTTTTGAAAAATCAATAGTTAAAGTTTATCACATAGTAAAAAACTTTTCACCTATAAGTAAAAACCTCATAATTCTATAAAGTTATGATTATGGTAAAATCTCAAATACTTACCCTAGAAGGCTTCGTAACTTTTTTTATAGAGAAAACTCCTAAAATGAAAACCCTGTTACCAGGCACAACTTTGTCACACAAATATCTGTCACAGTACAACAGCATGTGCCTAGGAATCTCTCCTTGAGGAATGCCATCAGGTAATTCTTGTAGTTTTAATATTTGAAAGTCCACCGACTTACACTTATCTGGCATTATAAAATATGGATCTACAGGACATTTTGGACGACCTGCTTGTTCTCTATTAAAACAAAAATAAAAACATAAAATTTAATATCACTTAAAAAAGGTGTTTTTTTTAGGTTTTGTAGCAATCTTATCTTGTGAGAAATACAAAAAAGATGTTAATATTTTTGGTGAGATGATACTTACGTGGTACATTTACGAGGCATGACATAACCCTCAAGACCAGCTTTGACAGGCAAGTTGGGTATTATATTGCTGCAAGAACGGCACTGAATAGATATTTTTGTAGCTTTAGCTTTAATACCAGAGGCACTTATAATTATACCAGGAATTTTTACTAGACGAGAGACAACATCTGACTAAAAAGTATTATAAAGTAAATAAAAGCATTTATCTAAAGTTACAGATTTCCTCACTTTTAAGGCTCTCAAATTCGCCGGATTAGCATCGGAATTGAACATAACCTGAATGTCCTCGACTTTTTCTTCACCTTCTGGTCTTGGAGCAGTTAATTCATCTGCAACTTCAGTAGCTGCCTCTTCAAAGATAGGCAAATGTTCAGTGGGTAATTTGTAAAGTCTATCAGCCAATGCTTCATCAAAACTACCCACATCTTCAATGTTAACATCAAGATAGTATTGACGAAGATTATAGTTTCGTTTCAGGGTATCCCTGAAAAATCACACACAAAAAAAGATATTAAATATGTTCTGTTAAAGGCACGCACGCTGATGCTAATTAAAATTTTAAAGTAACAGATTATTACCTATATTTATAATTAAAATTTTCTGTATGAAATTGGCGGATAAATTCTTTGAATTTCTTTTTAACTGCTTGCAAGTTTATAGTGCTACCTTCTCCTTGATTTTCATCTTGTGACCAATTATCACTGAATAAGATGCCGGGGTCATCAAAACCTTCCATTTTTTATTAAAACCGAGAGAAAAACCAATTTAATTATTATTAGGAAATCACAAACAAAAGCTTGGACTTTCCACTTTTGGCGCGAAAAGTCAGGTTGACGTTTCTTGATGAAATTGTCAAATTAAAAGAGGTCGTTCGTAAAAGAATCCCTCGTTTGCGCCAATGGTCGGCGGGGAATATATCCCAGAACGAAAGAGATAGGTAGTACTGACTTATCGCGCTTTTCCTTTCGCACGCTTGTTCACACGTCCAAGCGGCAAGGCTGCCTTTAGGTAGGTATATGCATTGCCTTATTCAATGCTCGATGATAATAATATCACTATAATATTATCGATAACTTACACAGCCCTACTAATCCTCAACAGTAGCGACATCTGTGCTGCGTCTGCCATTCTAAAATGTATTTTTTAATACTAAATCCTAAATTTGAAAGTCCAAAGTGTCGACGAAATATCTGTGCGGAGTTGCCAAACTATGCAAATAATCCTGATCTTTTCAAATATGTGTATTTTGAATTTTTTTTTAATTTGATTAAAAAATAGGAAGGTATAATTTAATTTTTAGTTTTTTAATAAAAAATGTCATATTTGGTTTAAATCAATTTGTTTTTAACCAAGCCTTTACAAGACTGGTAGTACATTAAAAATTATTTTTCTTTTTGACAAGTTAATCTTTTTATAATTCTTTTTTTAGTCCGAGAAAGCAGGCAAGCCTATTTTTAGTTACGCTAAAAATTAAATGGATTATAATATTTTATATAATAAAAGCAAAACATAAAAAAATAAACGAAGGAAATTTAACCAGGAGTAGGAACAAAGACAAGTCAAGACTTGTTGCCAAAACGGGGCCAATACGCTGGGAACCCGTCGGATCATGACTCATTCAAACTAGTCCCAGCTTTTACCTAACCAATAGAAATCGAGAATTGGTTGGAACCACTCGTGTTTCGTGCCTTTTTAAAATTTCTGCCTTGCTTCCTGAGAATCTCGATGGAAGAGGCTCGCTCGTGAGTGTTTTATTGTTGTAAAGTAAATAATTAATAGTTAGTTTACTTTGAATAATACTGTCTTTTGTGATAGGAAAAAAATGTTTTAAAAAATTTAGTGTGATGAAATTTTGGCCATGATTTTGAAATATACGGGGGGTGCAAGCTAAATATTTTCCGCATATTAAATTTAATTCGTCGGATCGCGTCTACTGCAAAACCGGTTACGTAGGTATCAACATTTTGTTTATTTTTATCAGCCAATCATAAACCAGACATCAACAGTGTTCTGTATACCGTGGTTCTGCTTTTATTATTTGACCATGAAATACCAGGGTCGGACAAAAATTTAACTTTCTTGATAACATATAAGACATGGGGACCCCACTCCAGAATATCAAAAAGCTTTTGAGAACGTTTGAACTTTTAGTGTGTTTGCAGATATCTATTTATAAACAATGGCAAAGAGACCAGTTAAAGTGTGTTCCAGTGTTTTAGTTCGAGGAGAAATAGAGCTGTGTTATTCTAATTGTTTTTATAGGAGAAAAAGAAAAATAATGATGATAACGGCGGTAAGAAAAATGTAAGTAATCTTTATGAAAAACTAGTAAGTATGAATATCCATTAGTCGGATCTATGTTGACAGATGTTTTCAAAAAAGTGTGCCCCAAATATTTTAAACTATATATTATTTTTTAATTTTCAATCTCATTGTTTTTTGGCAGATATATTGGGTGAAGCCTAAAAGTAAAATGTTGACCCACTTTTTAAATGTTTGTGTTCAATATTTTTTATCACCCTGTATATTGTGGTTTGTTTTTTATTCATGGAGAATTTTTAGTCAACTGTAAACTCAAAAAAAAGTATTAACTTCCCCACCTATTATTTTGGTACTGTTTTTTCCAAGAGCTTTTTGAGATTAAGACTACATATTGTTTAAAAATAAATCAAATAGAAAATCCTTTTTTAAAATATAACAAAAAAATTACCCTAAAATAAAATGGTGAAGGCGAATATGAACTACAGTCTTTTCCAGTAATTTCCAAAAATATAAGTAAAAATAAATATGTTTTATAGTTTTGTGGCGGATTTATGTTTCATGTTTTCTTTGGGATACTCGCCTTACTACTTTTTGGAAAATGGGACCTCTTCGGTCCAGGTCCCGGGGTTTTAAAAATCCCCCAAAAAACCAAAAAATTAAAAATATTAATCTGAATTTTTGTTTTTTTTTTTTTTTTTTTTTGCAGGCGATCTGCAGGTTCATAGGGGTCCATAGGGCTGAGCAGGCTCAGTCCGTTATACCCCGGAACCTTGACCGAAGAGGTCCCATTTTCCAAAAAGTAGTAAGGCGAGTATCCCAAAGGAAGCATACTGAAATAAGTAAATATATTCGAGCATATACCATCTAGATGCAGCCCTGCTGCTCGGCAGTGCAAATAAGCTTGTGAGATAGAAAGAAAAACCGCACACTAAAATTTCTTTCTCGCTTCAACGTGCTGATTGGTCGACAGGAAGGGAAGCATCCGATCAGTCAGCACGCACAACGGGGTATATACTCATGCCACCGATCAATCAGCACGTTGGAGTGAGAGAAAAGGGTTAGAGTGCTATTTTCTTCTCTCTCTCACCATTGTTAGCACTTGCTGAGGGGCATGGTGGGAAGAGCGTATTGCCATCTAGAAGAAAGACTTCGTACTACCATGTTTTTATCAGAATATTTAGTCACATTTAATTGTTTTTATATCACTTTTTTTAACACCAGGTTTTTAAAATTTTAGGGTTATTTTCTTGTTTTTTTTTAATCTTTCCTAATTCATTTCAGATTATTAAAATAGGATTTCCTATAATACGTTATTTTTCCTCTCTTCCTCTAGAAATAAATTTCTGTGACCTACATTTACGCCATCTTAACTTGTACTACTTTTGACTATTATTAAAGAGATGTCGCCACAGTTAATAATATCTACATTTATTTTCACGTATGCAGGCAAGCGCCACATCATAGAGCAATGTTGCCGGACGGAGATACATTTTCTGCGAAGAGAAGTAAAATACAGAGTGATCCAAATAAAAGGTAATGTTTTTTGAATATCTTAATAACTCATTTACTTACTATTTCTTAAGGTAATTTTAATAAATATTTAAATCATAAAGTAAACGCGTTAAATTTTTATTCTGTATCTTTTTTCTTAATTAAATCATTTAATTTAACATTTATATAGATACAGCGGTCATTTTCCCGAAGAAGCTTTGTTGCCAGCTGACCCAGCTCTTAATAAGGGTATAGAGGGGTTGTCTTTTAGTTTTGATCTAATGGTAAATAAATAATATGTACCAAATTTTATTGCAAACATATTACAATATTGAATGTTTATTTAATTTAGTAACCTAAATTATTATGCGCAAGGCCGGCGCTGTATCGTTTTTCTCAAAGCACGTGTTCACTTTTGGTGGCCAAAATAGAAATCTTGCTGCCGAATTAAAAAAAGGGTGGGACTTTGTAGGTAACCACCCTGTATTAGTAGGCAGCAGGAAATCAGCTGATCGACTTGTGGCAACGCTGCACTGAATCCCCGTTTGACATCTCGGCGCCATTGCCATATGCGCCATTGTTTAGGAAAGTTCGTGTTTTCTGTAAACGTGATCTCTAGAAGTGTCGGCGAAAAAATCAAATGTTTCTGTGAAATCGAAAACTTGCCAATAATAAAATTTTAAACTTAAATTGTGTATTTTATTAACATTTTTTTAATAAAACAGGCGTAAAACTTAGGAGTGTTTAGCAGTGTTTTGTTTTTGAGTGTTCTGTTGACTTGAACATGCATTATTCTCGTAAACAAGGAATGACTTTTCAGAGAATTATTTTGAGAAATCGGCTATTTTTGAACTAGTTACTTATCTTTTGGTGTTTGTAGTGGTTTTAAAAATTAATTTCAAACTGTTTAAAACGGCTACAGATATGGTTAAAAGGTTGGTATCAAATTTGTCCATACAAAAGCCTGTGTATCGTTTTTTTTTGTTAGTTCGAGATAAAATGTCTTTATATCAATGTTTATTTGGATTTATGTTTTATTTGAAATATTTTACGAGAATATTGTTTCATACAAAGAGGCTTATGTTTCTGTTTTATATAAAGAAATCACAAAAGGAGAAAGAAGCCACTGCTCTATACCCGTAAACCCGTATGTAATTAATTTCGCACATTTAGAGCTTGTGCCAGGTTGACAAGTATGTGGTAAACAATGTTTTTTCAAAAATTTATCGCGAAAGAGGATAAACAAACGTTAAATACAAGTTCACAATATTTACTTCTATGGCTTTAATTTGCTTATTAAAACGTATCATTTGGGGATTTTCCCTTGTAAATATTTGTTTTTTTTATCAAAATGTCTTCTTTTTGGGACGTTTTTGTAAATACCGGATCGGCCAGTGGCGTCGCGAAATCAGGTACAGTGGTGGAAAATTGTGAAATTACTGATAAAATATGTATATTAAAAATTTCTTCAGAAATATTGATAAGAGCAACTTGACTTATACAACAGATTTAAAGTTCTTTGATTTATGGTAATTGTCTTGAAAGTTGACTCAACTCCGATTTTGATCAAATTTGGTATACGGGTTTTTTTTTGGGGCGCTGATCACGAATCTCATTTTTTTTTCGGCAACGTTTCATTTTCGAGATATTCATCATCAAAGTTAAAAATCAAACTAACCTCATTTTCACTATATTCCCTTTTCTTTTTGCACACTATTTATGATTTTTAGGTAATTTTTTACTTACCGGGCCCACGGCCGATTTTATTGAAATTTTGTATACCTACTGGGGTTTTTTGAGGCGCTGATCACGAATCTGAAGTCAAATTTTGTCGGACACTTTTAGTTTTTATGTTATAACGCCTCACTCGGACCTAACCTCAAAATTTACAAACTTTTCTAAAATTCCTCCTTTTTAAAACTGATTACAGCCAAAATTGAAGATTTTATGGAAATGCACCTATTATTTTATAAGATAAATTTGATTTCACCTTCATTTAACACATATTTTTAATAAAAAATAGCACAACAAAAATATTATTTTTACTTTTAAAAATGTCAAAAAATTGTCTAGTGATTTTAGACAGTTTTATGTTGGTACGCCATGGACCCAAGAAACGATTGAATGGCATACTTTTCAAATTTAAATCGCGAAAAATAAAAATAATTTAAATTTATAAAGTAGGCCATTCAATTGATTCGCGGGTGTCTGGAGTACCAACATAAAACTGTCTCAAATCACTAGACAATTTTGTCGACATTTTTAAGAGTAAAAATAATATTTTTGTTTTTCTATTTTTTATTAAAAATATTTGTTAAATGAAGGTGAAATTAAATTTATCTTATAAAATAATAAGTGTATTTCTATAAAATCTTCCATTTTGGCTGTAATCAGTTTTAAGAAGGAGGAATTTTAGAAAAGTTTGTACATCTTTGAGGTTAGGTCCGAGTGGGCGTTATAACTCAAAAACTAAAAGTGTCCGACAAAATTTGACTTCGGATTCGTGATTAGCGCCCCAAAAAACCCCAGTATACAAAATTTCAATAAAATCGGCCGTGGGCCCGGTAAGTAAAAAATTACCGATTTTTACACTAAATTGGCATATAATATCGGTAATTGTCTCGAAAGTTGCTTCCTCTCCGATTTTGACCAAATTTGGTATAGGGGGGGTTTTTGGGACGCTATTTACAAGTCTGAAAAAATAATTTTTCGGCAACGTTTCGTTTTCGAGATATTCATCTTCGAAGTTGATAAACTAACCTCATTTTCACATATATTCCCCCTTGTTTTTGTACACAATTCTTGATTTGTACACCAAAGTGGCACACAATATTTTATAAAAACCTTTTAAAACCTCGTATTTTTATTTATTTTACACCTTTTTTCCATTAAATTGCGAACTTTTAAGTTCAAAGGCAGTAGCCATATTTGTTTATAAAATCCCTAGTGAAGTGGAGATTTGCAATTAAATGAAAAAAAAGGTGTAAAATAAATGTAAAAACAAGTTTTTAAAAGGTGTTTGTAAAATATTGTGTGCCAATTTAGTGTAAAAATAAGAATTCTGTGCAGAAAGAAGGAGGAATAGTGTAAATACTTAAGGTTAGTTTGATTTTCAACTTTGATGATGAATATGTCGGAAACGAAACGTTGCCGAACAGATATTTTTTAAGATTCGTCCAAAAAACCTCCCCATACCAAATTTGGTCAAAATCGGAGAAGTGGCAACTTTCGAGACAATTATCATAATATTATAAACAAACAACTTCTAAAGTATTTTTTTCGGTTTATTTTACACCTTTTTTCCATTAAATTGCAAAGCTTCACTTTTAAACGGGGCGGCAATGTTTGCGTAATATTTTTTCTAGTTGTTTATAAAATATTGGCAATTTGTGAAAAAATCAAGAATGCTTGCAAAAAAAGGAAATGGTAAAAAGGAATTTAACTTTATAAATATTAAAAAAACCGAAAGTTTTCAAAAGGTTGTTTGTAAAATAAATTGTGTGATAAATAGAAATGTTATAAAAAGTTGATTTTAGTTTATGAAAGTATTTGTACAGTCAGATCTGTAGTAAGTTATTAATAATTAAAAAATATAAAAGTTTTTAAAATAAAGTTACATTTCCCTAAAGGTTCTAGACAATGTTGTAGGTTGAATTTTTTCACTTGAAAACGATCAGAGATACTCACTGTTCGAAACGTTGTGAAAAAAAAAATTAAATAAAGACAATGGAAGTCCGAAAAGAAGTTTTTATAAAGTTACATTTTAAGTGGAAAAAAATAATACACTAGATATTCGCCGATTTTACAAAGATTTGCATATCATAAGCCCTGAACGATACTTTGATTCAGTGTGTATCAAGAAGTTATTTGATCATTGCTTTTTTGCCTATTAAACCACTGTTGGTAAATA
>JAHBCN010002242.1:123402-138003 GCA_019359885.1 Listronotus oregonensis
TAACCCATTTATTGTAATTAAAGATTACAACATTAATGAAGTTTGTTTTTTTCTGTTTTAGTTATAATGGATTCCTACCGCAAGGAGACCGTGGCAGACGGCGTAGCAAATTCGTCCTGTACAAGAGACCAGTTGCTACAGGTGTCAAACGCTCAAGACATTATGTTGTCAAGACACCACACTCGTCACAAGCCATATTGGACACGACGCAACACTCGATATCGTATACGTTGAGTAGGAACCATGCGGTCATTGTGGAGTATACAAATGATGAGGAAACCGACATGTTTCAGGTATTTATCTTATTAACGGAATCCATTAAGTTAATACTAGCGACCTTAGAACTTAATGTGTGCACTTAGTCTGACAGCCCAGAAACAATATGACGAGTCGCGGAAAAAAGGATGGAACTTCATTAAAATAAGTTAATCTATAGAAAATTTCGGTATACTGGTATACTGTACCCAAAATAAACCTTTAAGCTGCGTTTGCGCTGCTCGAAAATAACTCGCGCAACCGTTTTACTTACGAATTACTTGCGTAGGCCTTGTTTCGAACAAACTATATACACAAGGCAAAACAATTCGCAACATAGAGGCGAAACAAGTTAAGTCATCAGTTTGCGCGAAACAAGGCAAATGCAGTGCTCCTGGTTGGTTTCAAAGCTTCAAATACGTGTGGGTTAAAAATTATGGTACATTATTAAGCAATATTCTGAGAATATTCTGCTATACTATCCTAAGAATATTAAAAATTCAGCCAGTGGTAGTGGTGAGAACCGACTCACCTCAAAAAAAAGTTTCTATGCGGAACTCAGGATAACTTATAATTGCTTCAGCTGAAATTAAAAAACCAAAGAGATTTCTTTAATACATAAGTTTATCTTAAACTTGACCGAAGAAATTAACAAAATATTATTTTTTTAGTTTTTGGTAAAGCTGCAATAAAAAACTCTGATTTTTACCAAAAATTGCTCTTTTTGATTAATTAAAAAACAAGTTGTAATTAAAAAAAAATCCTCTGTTCAGAAACAAGTATTAAGTATGTAAATAAAGCGTGCAAAGTTTAGGCGAAATCGGTACAAACGTTTTCAAGAAATTTTGACTACCGACTTTAAAAAAAGTTTTGAGAAAAACGCGTTTAAAGTTTGATACATGAATAAAATAGAGAAACGTCCGAAGACTCAATTGTCCATAATTCGAAGGCTTTTTCTTCTAATGACTTTAGATTTTCCAAGAATATTTTTATAAGTTGTAGTATCAGAAAAAAAAATTGATTTTCCCCCCATAAGTAAATGGTAATGTAATTTTGGAAAAAGCGACTAAAATGTATAAACTTTTAATGAAATCATTAACTGCGCTACTACAATTTTTATAGCTAAAAAAAGTCTAAACCTTTGTAAATTCTGTTATAAAGCTAGACTTTTTAAAATCGGTGTCAACAAAAATCGTTATGAAAATCGACAATATTAAATGATTATGTTAATATTCGTATAAAAAATAAAGTTCTTTGCTCGAATGGTAGTAAATCTTTTTGGTCATTTGTCAAAAATATTAGCAAAAACTTCTGTACTAATTCTGTTCCACTTGTAAATTTAAAAGAAGAACTGAGTCTTACCTTTAAGGAAAAAAAGCCACATTCTTTGTCAAACAATTTGCTGCCAATTTTACTTTTGATTCTTCTGTAAATTTTGCTTTTACAACAGTTGCTTCCGTTCCTCATAAAATGTCCAAAATCATATATTTTTAATACCAGGAGGTAAGTAATTAAACATTTTTTTAAGTCAAATTAAAAATCTTTTTATTAAAGTTAAACATGGATTTGAAAGATGAAATTGAGAATTTGGTGTAGTATTATGTGAAGAATTCTTAGTATTATTAAAGCAATATTTTTTGTATATTAAAGATACTGTTTCTAAAATATAGATATAAGTAAGTGTTAAAATTCCTTTTGATATAACATGAGTCTTTGGACTTAGCTTTACAAATATATCAAACTGATAAGAATTTTCTCAAAAGCAAATGTCATATCTTTTAATCAATTCAATTAAAGCAAAATAAATAAATTTTAAAATGGAAAAATTCTAATTGATGAGAGAGTACAGCATAACAATTAGATGCAAATTTACTACATAATTTTTCGATATGTTCTTTGAAATTTAGTTTAACATCCTAAAAATGTAGTACATGGAAAGGATTTTATAATTTTTTCACTCAAAAATATGTTATTGAGAATTAGATAGTTTCTTCTATTTCCAATTACATCATATAAAGCATTTGTATTTCTGTTATTCCATAAAATAGTTGTATTATCCGCAAACATTGAAAATTGTCCTTTTATATCAAGTAGAAATATTTTTTTTATACATAATTAAAATAATAAAGGCCCAAGAACAGATCCCCGAGGAACACCACAATTTAAATTTCTACTTTTTTTTTTTATCTTGGGACAATTCCATACAAAGGCTTTGGGAAATTTGACGGGAAATTTAATTGGGGGGGACTCTGCGGGGAGGCCTGCCAGGGAGAAGAAGAAGATGGGGAATTACCCCAAATGCCAAAAACTCCTCGTGGGAGCGCCAAGAAGGGGCCGTGAAAATACCTATAGAAGAGCGACAGATCCCCTACAGCTCGACGGTGGGCAAGAAGAGGAAGCCTTTCTGTGAGCGTTGGATCATTAATAAGACGAACGGCTCTTCTTTGAATGGAGTCCAGAATGCTAAGTGTTGTAGGGGACGCCATTCCCCAGACATAAGAACAATATTCTAAAGAGGGTCTGATTTGGGATACATACAGAGTGTACAGATTGGAAGAAGAGAAATATTTTCTGGCTCGGAAGAGAAATCCAATCTTTTTTGAAGCTGCCAAAGCTATGGATAAAATGTGTTTGTGCCAGTTGAGGTTATTCTCAAAAGTAACGCCGACAAGATTAAACGACTCTTTGTTCTGCAGAACTTGGCCGCTCATATGTAAGGGATGAGCATTTGCAGACTTTTTCGCGACAGCGAACATGACTGTGTTTTCGAGGCATTAAACTGAACAAAGGGCCCCAAATTTTTGAGGTCTTGTGAAAAGATATCTTGCATTGACCTGCGCTTGTTTTCGAAATCAGGATTACACGGTGGCTTAAGAATTGAATACTAGAGTGGAGGTACTATCGTCAGAAAACTATGAATGGGATTGATTGTGGAAGAGAAGATCGTTGATGTGTAAAAAAAACTTCGTGGGTGCCAGCACTGAGCCCTGGGGTACCCCAGCATTAATTTGTAGAAGCTGGAGAATGACCATCTACACTAACTGATATACGTCGATTAGAGGAAACTGGAAAGCCAAGAGCAAAGCTTAGGTGGAAGACCGTAAGAAGGAAGTTTGTTAAGAAGCCCATCATGCCAGACCTGATCGAAAGCTTTGGATATGTCAAGAGCAACAATCTGGGATTCACCAAGAAACTCAAGGGACTTGTTCCAGTTGTGTGAGACAAAGGAAAGAAGATCAGCTGTGGATCTACTGTGACGGAATCCATATTGTCTATTATGTAAGATCTTATGTTTTTCCAGATACTTTAAGATTTGGAATTAATGAATTTTTCCATTACTTTGCAAACAACTGAAAGAAGAGATATAGGTCTGTAGTTGGAAGGGAGACTTTTGGATCCTTTTTTGGGGACAGGTTGCACACGTGCAGCTTTCCAACTCTCCGGGAAAATGCCCGTGTCGTAAGAGATTCGAAAGAGGCGAGTTAAGATGGGTGCAAGCTCGGGAGCTTGAGACGATTGCTGGTATGCCATCCAGCCCAGACGATTTTTTAGTATTAAGAGAAGAAAGAATACGCTTGATCTGTTTGACTTTAAAAATTATATCGGACATTTTATGGGAAACAGGGACAACTGTTGGAAGGGGAAGATTAATAGGAGGATCAAGCGTAGAATTGGCAGCAAATTGTTTGGAAAATAGTTCGGCTTTTTCTTTGGAGGTAGAGACAATTCCATCTTCAGAGATTAGGGGTGGAAAAGAATTTGTGCAAAAGTTCTGACAATATTTTTGGCAAAGGACCAGAAAGCTTTACTGCCATTTGAGCAAGAGAAACTTTATCTTTTATTCGATTGTTAAAACGGTCTTTTGCTTCTGATATAGTCTGATTATACTGATTTCTCGCTTCGATGCTAGCCTGTCGATTTTCGGGACTGGGGTTTTGAAGAAACTTTTTGTGGGATTGAATTTTTAAAAGTCTGGCTTTGTCACAGGATTTAGAAAACCACGGTTTGTGATTTGGAGTTATGGGGTTCTTTTTAGTGTGGGGAATATGGGTTTCTCAATGCCTAGTTGAATTGTTTTGGTAATTTGATTACATATTTGGGAAAAGGATCAAAAGTAGAAAAGCCGGTAGGATCCCAAGGGTAGCTGGCAAAGAAATCTCTCAGACCATCCCAGTCGGCCGAATTGTAGTGCCAGACGGTTCGTGGCGGCATGTTTCAGTTGCCTCAAAATGAGTGGAGTAAGATAGGTGACCAAACCATGGTCAGAGCGACCAAGGGGAGCAGTTACTGATGCTTGATAGAGTTCGGGGTGGAAGTAAGGAAGAGATCTAGGGGTTAGAATTATGGGTGGGAACCCTAGGAAAGTAGGTAGGTTCCATAATTAGATTGGTGAGCGAGTTGCTGATTGCGAAATTTTTTGCTGCCATGCCTTCTGTATCAGTTTTTGTGGATCCTAGCCAATCCTTATTATGAACATTAAAATCCCCAAGAACGATTACTTCGGCCAATGGAAAAATACTTTCTAATATAACATTATTTAAACGTACAATTTGTGATCTTTCTAAAAGATGTGACTTGAACCAATTTAATGAGACACCACAAAATCCATAAATCTCAAACAGAATGAACCACAACTAACCACAGTGAAGAGCTTTAGCTGAATCACAAAAAAAAAATGGAAATGATACTTTTCAGCTGATAAAAAATCCAAAGAGTTTCAATAATCCTGATTTGTATGTATGGCAAAGATAAAGTGGGTATTCGTTGTTATAAGCAATCGTGCATATTCAGATCTGTGAGAGTAACTAGCAACAACATAAGTGCTTTGGAGTGATTTAGGCATGCTACGTAGATGTAATCTTATTACACTTGTTTTACGACCGTTGCCGAAATCTGGCGTAATTTTTAAAGCAACGTTATAACAGAAACCATGTGGCAGGCGCTCAACCAATTGGATTCGATCAGTATGCCACTTCAGCTAAAACTGAGTGTAACGGTCTAGCGTAATTGGCCCTTTGCACATATTTTTTATTTGCTCAAAATAACCCTTCATACCTAAATAATATTTTTTATACAAAATTTTATAACAGAGTTACATGCATTTAAAATTCAAATACAAAACTTTCCAGCGAAAACAATATCCACGTCAAAACGCGCTGACCACACGTATTAACAATGCATGATCGACACAAGGCACTACGCCTAAGTTCCAGTATTACATTTCGGATGAGACTGAAGTGAATAGAGACCAGGCGTATCTAATCCGGATATTAAAACACTTTGGATTTTCTATCAGTGAATAACTGTCATTTCCATTTGTTTATTAAAAATGTAGCATACTATAATCTATTCATTATCGTTTGACGATATACTAATACTTGAACAAAACATGTGTTGCATTGGTTCAAAAAGTCGATATTATGGTACCTTTCACAATAATTCGTTGATTTCTTGACCGCAATAAAATTTAAATTACAACCCACAGTGGAAAACCCAACCATAAATAGGTTTCCTGACAAATAACTATTGTGTAGGCACCGCACCTTTTGAAAGGGTACAGGTCCTGATTTCTTACTAATATTAATAGTTTAGGTTAGCTATTTTGGATGCTCAATAACACAAAAGAAAATATCTTAATAAACTCCAAACGACTGATGAACTAAGACGAAAATACTCTGCTTTATTTAACTCCTGCAATTTGCCTATAACCTACATAATCTACCAAATTGTAGGTTCTATGATTTTTTTGTGTTAATTGCGTTGGATTTTGACGGTGTAATTAAGCATTTATTATGTTGCATATTTAATTTACATTAAACCGATTTATCTCAATTCGGAATAAAGGAACGCGATAGATTTTCGGTTTTTACTCTGAGTAACGGAGGAAAAAAACTAATATTGGAACTCAACAAGACTTATGTCGTCATAAGCCGTTTTGGTCTGGCATCAAATTTACAGAGCCAGACGAAGCTAATTTTTTTCGATAAAAGATATTTAGGAGATGGTTCTTTAATAGACAAAGGAATATTTTTGATGTATTTTTGGATGAAAATAAATTTTATATCAAGAGCCCCTCTACTTACTATATTAATGATTTTTTTTCTTTAATTTGCAGATAGGTAGGTCGTCCGAAGCTCCCATAGATTTCGTAGTAATGGACACTATTCCTGGAGACAAAACTGGAGAAGTAAAAGTGAGCCAGAGTACTATATCCAGGTTTGCCTGTCGAATACTTTGTGAAAGGAACAATCCGAAAATAGCTAGAATATACGCTGCAGGGTTTGATACATCTAGAAATATATTTTTAGGGGTAAGTGTTTGTTTTAACATATTCATATAGCCTTAGCGAGCTCAGATTCTTCTTTTAAGAAAGTATTTCACCCCTTCTCACCTGTATACTCTGTATATATCCCAAACCAGACCTTCTAAGAAATATTGTTTCCTTGTGTATTGTGTATAATGATTTATTAATAATCGTTTTCAATTTTAAGTAATATGTAATTTATATTTGAGCTAATATGGACCAATAATTGACTTGATAGTGTCGTGAAACTGCTTTTTTATTTAACCTTGCACCGGATATGTATTTTTGTTTTAAGCTTCAGCGCTCTCAAATCTTGTTAATCATTCCATATAGTCAATCTGCTGCACTTAGTATAAATATTATTTTGTAAGGGCCTATGAATAATTTTTAATGGAACTTATGGCCTTACTTACACGGGATAGTTCACAGACTATAGAATTTTTCACACTGCTTTTGATTAGCAACTAAAAAATATACATTTAAATCAGGTTTATGTAACATTAACATCTTTCAATTTTACTTTTTGTAATTTACAACAACCAATGCAACATAAAATATTTTATTAATCTAAAATAAATCTTTAATTAGTATATTTTATATTTTTGACTTTTATTGACAATACCCTTCAAGGATACACTCGCCTTTTTGTAGAATCTCGTGCAATTGTAAGTAAGTAGGATTATAAAAAGCGTATTTATGCAAAAATTCATTAATTTCCAAATTTTAAAGTTTCTGGAAAAACACAAGATCTTACATGATAGACAGTATGGATTTCGTCTCCGAAGATCCACAGCTGATCTTCTCTCCTTTGTCTCACACAACTGGAACAAGTCCCTTGAGTTTCTTGGTGAGTCCCAGATAGTTGCTCTTGACATATCTAAAATTTTCGATCAGGTTCGGCATGATGAGCTTCTTAAAAAACTTCCTTTTTACGGTCTTCCACCTAAGCTTTGCTCTTGGCTCTCCAGTTTAATGTAGTAGATGCTCATTCTTCCAGCTTCTACCAAATTAATGCTGGGGTGCCCCAGGGCTCAGTGCTGGCACCCACGCTGTTTCTTCTACACATTAACGATCTTCTCTTTTCCACAATCAATCCCATTCATAGTTTTGCTGACGGTAGTACCCTCCACTCTAGTATTTAATTTCTTAAGCCACCATGTAATTCTGATTTGGAAAATAAGCGTAGCTCAATGCAGATATCTCTTTCACAAGACCCCAAACTTATCTTGAATTGGGCGCCAAAAATCTTGTTCAGTTTAATGCCTCGAAAACACTGTCATGTTCGCTGTCGCGAAAAAAGTCTGACAATGCTCATCTGTTGCATATGAGCTGCCAAGCTCTGCAGAACAAAGAGTCGTTTAATCTTGCCGGCATTACTTTTGAGAATAACCTCAACTTTCACAAACACATTACATCCATAGCCTCGGCAGCTCAAAAAGCTTGGATTCCTCTTTCAAGCCAGAAAATATTTCTCTTCTTCCAATCTGTCTACTCTGTATGTATCCCAAATCAGATCCTCTTTAGAAAATTGTTCTCATGTCTGTGGAATGGCGTCCCCTACAACACTTAGCATTCTGGACACCATTCAAAGAAGAGTCGTTCGTCTTATTAATGATCCTACGCTCACTTAAAGGCTTCCTCTTCTTGCCCACCGTCGAGCTGTAGGGGATCTGTCCCTCTTCTATAGGTATTTTCACGGCTTCTGCTTAGAGAAGTTGGGCAGTATAATTTCTTCTGTGGCAGCACCCAACAGGGCAACACGTAGTGCAACTTTTATGCATCCTTTTACAGTTTACTTAGAGAGGCCCGGAACTTCCCGCTTTCTTCGTTCCTTCATCCCTAGAGTGTCAAGACTATGGAACCTGCTGCCCGCAAAAGTTTTCCCTTCTACTCTCAATCTCCAAATATTTAAGTCCCGCGTGAACAAACTCCCTATCACCACACTTAAGACACCCACGGTACGTTAGTACTTAGGCTTCAGCCTTCGTAGATTGTCCCAAGATAAAAAAACACACCTAAAATTACTCATTGTTTACAAAGAGAATTAAATTTATACATTTTTAGAAATTACTCGAATTCTTTATTTGACTTCGAAAGGTCCTTTTCTAAACTTCAAGAATGCGTTGTATCTTAATAACGTTACATATTTTTCGAAAGAAAAACGTTTAAACTCCAAGAAAAAGTTAATAGCCTTTTAACATAAGTAATTTAAAAACTTCGAATCGTTTCTTTCCTAATAACTTTTCAAGACTTGGAATTTCGCAGAGTAACTGGATAATTTATCATCAAAAGAAAAAGAAGTTTCATATAATTTTCAGGCGATATTTGACCAAAAGATATTAAAGTTATCTTTCTTTGGACATTTATTATGATTTAACATATAAATAGAAGTTGAAATGTGTTATAAATGATCCCCTTGACACGATTTATCAAATATTGATTGAATTTTAAATCAATCAAAGCATTATTAAGTTTTTATGTCTATGTGCGCCTTATAGGTCATGCAATATTTGGTAAAAAAGAATAATAAAGTCTAGGTCATTAACTTTTTGTATTACTTATTTAAGAATGATTGTACACGCAGTCCTTGCAGTACACTCCTAGTATGACATTTATAAGAAATAGAGAGATAGATAGAATTTATTGCCATAAAATATACTAAATATACCGGGTGGTGCGTCGCCGAGCGGAACATAGGAAATCCATGTAATTTTTAAGGGGCTCAATTATTGGCTCCCCTGTACGTTTTACAGAAAAAATGTAAGATAACTTTTTGAAGAGACCAATCTGACAAGCCCTCGTGCCAAGTTATAAAAAATTTTAATAAGCAAATCTTGAATTATTCAATTAAATGTAATTGCAAAATTACCAAATTTTCGGTTCAGGTAAAACCAAACAGACACCAGTAAAATAAATATTGTCCCTGACATGAGGAAAAGTGTCAATAAATCAGTGACATTCGGTATTTGAGAAAAATATGAATTATTTAATCGACGAAAAATATCCATAATTAAGTGGCATTATGCGGGAAACAGTTTTAGAGCAGTATCTGACATGTTTTCAGTTTATTTCCCCAGCAAGCCCATTCCGTCCATTTCAACTATTAAACGTATTGTCAGTAAGTTCGAGTCCAAAGGTACCGTAATAAATAATTGTAAATGTTTAACTCAGGATATCGAAAATAGAGCCGAAGAAAGAGAGAACGAGATCTTAATATTCTACTGAGTGTGGAGGAAAACAAAATGGTTAGTACGAGGGTTCTTGGGCAAGAGGTAAATAAATATCATACAACGGTATTGCGCACTTTGAAAAAACACAAATATTATACGTATAAATTCGAAAAACATCAAGGGCTGCAGGAAGGAGATGAAGAGCGTAGAATGGCATTCTGCTTTAAAATGATGGAAAGATCAAATAACGTTAGGAATTTTATTTTTGTAAATGAATGTTCATTTACCTTCAACAATGAACCAAATGTTCAGAATTTCCGGTATTGGAGCCAAGAAAATGAACATCGCTTTGTTCATACTCGTGGGACTTATCGGACACCATATCATTGGACCCTTTTTTATGGACTATAACCTTACAGCAGAAACCTATTTGAACTTATTTCAAAACCAAATTGGACCCGCCTTGGAAGAAGTTGTTCGGGAAATGGATGGTTGGAAAATGCTTTTAACGGCAATATTATTGGTCCACGGTACCGGATACTTTGGCCAGCCAGATCACCTGATCTTTCACCGAATGACTTCTTTCTGTGGGGTCACTTAAAAAGTGACATTTATAAAAGTGTAAAATTTGAGAATCTAAACCAGCTACAAAACCCTATTTCGTTAGAATGTAATAAAATTTCGCAATATTAACTTAGCAACGTTAGAAATAAATTTTATGATCGGTTGGGATCTTGTTTAGCTGATAATGGGGGGTTGTTTGAACATTTGATTAATTAACGTTTTTTTGTAATTCTTTATTATTTTAAAAAAAGTTATTGTATTGTATTTCATTTTATTTTTCCACACCTAGTAAAATATTAAGAGTTCAGTTTACAATTATGGTACCATAGAAGTCGCTACAGCATTTTTCTACATGCATTTTAAAAAAATCGTTTTAATTATTAAGTCAAACGTATTGCAATAGACCACTTCTAAGTTTTATGTAAAATAATTTTTGATTTTGCAAAAAAAATGAATATTAAAAAAACGTATTTTAAACTAATTTTGAAAAGAAAAACTTTGAAAAAATTGTAAAAAACCCAAAATAAAAAAAAACTTATATAAAAAAATAAATTGTAATAGAAAAAAAATAGATTTATTGACAAATATAAGATATACTTAAAATCGAGGCTGTTGATTAAGATTACTTTTAATGTTGTTTTGAGACCAAAAAATAGAAAAATAAATTATAGTTAAAAAAAACCTAAAAATCCACGCTTTATAGCACACCTAATTAAAAAGAAGAAAATAATTGTTGTATGTATATAAAAAGTTTGTTTGTTACAAGTAATAGAAGTCCAATAACCAATTACTAATTTGTTTGAAATAAGAATAAAATAAAAATAAGGTTATTAACAAAATAATTCAATTATAGTAAAAATGCGTGGGGTGTAATTTACTGTATTTTCATAATAACTCTAATTTTGTAAATAGCTACTAATAAAATTATTGTAACATTTAATATTAAGCATCCCACGCTTTGTTACTATAATTGATTTATTTTATTAATAACTTAATTTTTATTTTAATTTTATTGTTTAACAATACACATACTAAATCTAAGTAAAGTATATAAAAAACCTAATTTTACTCCGACAGGAAAAAGCATGCAAATGGCAAGAAAATGGAAGAGAGATTGATGGACAAACAACGAACGGAGTCCTTATTATGCATCCAAGAGGAAATTTCTGCGGTGGAGAAGCAAAATGCGGAGTATGGTTAGAAACATCAGTGGGAGGAGGAGTGTTCACAAGAAGAGAATCGAGATCAGCTCAACAAAGAGGACAAGTGGTAAGAATTATTGTCAATTTTGTCTTACGTCAACGTTGAATTTGTAAGGCACACGCTAATTTTATCATTTTAAAAAGAATGTTGAAATAATAAAATTAGGTCTTGATGTATTATGTTTTTTTTTTAATATTTAAAGGGTCGGGTCGGCGGGAAAAACAATAAATGTCACAAATAGGTACCTTGACATAGAGCGCTTTTTTATATTTATTTGTTATACAGATGGATTAAAAAACGTTTTTAGAAAATAAAATTTATTTGGCAGCAAGTTTAATATAAAAGTTTTTTTTTATAAAAAAATCTGTTTAACGTTTGTTTTTATGGGAGAAAAACGTATTTTACAGTTTGACTCGCAAAAAGGTTTTCTTAAACACAACATCTATACCGTTATGAAACCAAAATTTTGTAAAGTAAATTGTATTAAACAGTTTTTACATACCACTTAATCATCATCTCCACTTATAATCATTTTTATGTTTCTTTATTGTTTGCTTTTTGGCTTTCTTTGGTTGCTTTTTGGCTTTTTTTGTTGCCTACCTCATTGTTTTTTTTTTTTAATTACATTAATTTTAAAACTAAAAGTAATAAACAGTTCTACAGAAATCACGCAACCCAAAGACGGGTAAAATTTAAACCTCAGCATTATGTCCATTTACGCTTGGCCAGCAGTTTTATGTCAATGCATATATTTTGTAATTTTAGGGATTCTTTTGTTGTAAAATATACGAATGAATCCGGTTAACCCAAACCCGTATTTTTTATTGATTTATAGGTGCTATTAAGCTTTTTTGGGGTCGCTGATTACGATGTAAGAGTAAGGGTCGGTCAACCTCCACCACGTCAAGATCAAGGTTATGGGAAGATCAAGTAAAAAAAAACCATCGAAAAAATCGGGAAAAATTAATGTATATGTTTTCGAGGTCGCTAAATTCGAATCCGGCATTTATTTACATCTATTCTATGGGTCATCCAAGGACCTTTCAAGGTTATTTTAAAGTATTTTTGGAAAAAAATGTTAAGTACGATTCAAAAATAAAAAAAAATTCGTACGTATGTTTTAGAGGTCGGCAAATCGAAATCCGAGGCAGTTAGGTCAGGTTCAAGGTCATATTAAGGTCAAATGGAGAAAGAAGCATAGAAAAAATCTAGAAAAATGCATGCATATAGATAGATCCAAAGTGTACGTAAATGCCGGATTCGGATTCAGCGACATCAAAAACATATGAATGAAGTTTTCAGATTTTTCCAATGTTTTTTTTTTCATTTGACCTTTAAATGACCTTGAACCTTGACCAAAAAACCCTAGTAGTGTTGGGCACTACTAGGGTTTCCGCGCTTCCGGCGCTTCCGCGTAGATCAAATGTTGACCTGTGTTATAATATTTTAGTTCCTAAAATGGACTTTTATCGTTTTTCCCGCTGACCCATCATTTAAGAAAACACCCAAAATTATTTAAATTTTAGTGATTTTAAATGAAATACCTTTTATCACTTGTATTCTTGGATTTTGAGCAAAATTCTTGGTTTAAAAAATAAAAAATCGACTTTTTATCTTGGTAAATCAATTTAGGATAGAAATAATTACATTTTTCTTTTAAGTGTTAGTTATAGTTACATAATTTTGAGAGGTATTAAATGCATGAATTCTTGTTTTCTGTTCTTGGCCTTATAAACGGCTAAACGATTTTCTTTTTGTTCATTTTTTTTAAATTTTAATAATTAATCCATAAAGCAGGATCGTAACAGTGTGTTATGAACAGATAGTGTCTGGATCCGACGATATATTTTTGCACCCGCCAAGTTTCAACGTTTTGAATATATAGAATGGTGCTTGGATATTTTTTAAGTAATAAAAATAAACAATGTTTAAACCATTTATTTATTTTTGTAGGTGGAAGATGAAACAAATGTACTACAAGATGGAACTCTTATAGATTTATGTGGAGCAACGCTGTTATGGAGGTCAGCTGAAGGATTAGAAAAAACACCTGTAAGTTTTTATTATTTTTTTCGGTTTATTGAAAATAGGTCGGGCGCGATATTGACGATCATTTTTTTTGTTTGCATGCTTCTAAAAGTTTTACCAGAAAACGAATCATATTAATTCAATTGCCTTTAAGGGGGGAGTAAAGTTTGTTAGGTCAAAAAAAGGCATTTTAAATTTTTTTTATAACATATTGTTATTATAGATTCATTTTGAAAATTAGTTTAATATAATAAAACCTTTAAGGAATATTAAAAAAAAATCGGTACATAATATAAAGAAATAGCTTTGACAAGACATTTGTTTTCAGTGACCGCAATTTCTCATCACTGGATTATGTGAAATAAAAAAAATGTTTTAATTAGTTAATTAGTGTCTCTCCCAACTGACGCAGAATTTTTTTATTTGATCAATTTTTAATTTTTTGCATTATTTTGAAGTTGAATGTTGATTTTTTGACAATAAAATCGACCTATTTGTTAATGTAAGATTGATACTAAAGGAAAAAAAACTCGACACCACTTGATAGTTAGTAAAATATGTGTACAAATTTTTAAAACGATCGGTTCAGTAGTTTTTTTGGAGTGGTGGTGACCAACTTGGAAAATTACATGATTAGGAAAATCGATTTAAAGTTTTGTACGCTCACGCAACTGAGCTGGAGCAACTGTCATTAAAACCATCATTAATCCGTCAATTTTGCTCCGATCGACCTCAAAATTTAATACAATTTTCTTGAGATGTTATACATTCAAAATATTAAATAAAAAAATTAACAAAAAAGTTTTAAACTTTACCCCTTCCCCTTAAGTGATTGTTGTTCCAAAACTACTTAAATATTCCCTAATTGGAAATTTAAAATGCTGTCAGCTATATTTTATTATTTTAGTTTTATTTTAAAATTTTTGTTTCAGAGTAAACACGATTTGGAGAGAGTAATAGACGAAATAAACGCCGGTCGACCTCAGTGTCCTGTAGGTCTGAACACACTGGTAATACCACGAAGAGTATCGCTCAAGAAAATATGCAACAACCCTACGTTTACCTAAATTGTGGTCA
>JAHBCN010002243.1:0-95767 GCA_019359885.1 Listronotus oregonensis
AATAATCAAGTAGAGTGCCTAAATTAAAAATTTATTGTTTTAAGGTTAAACGCATTTTGTAACGGGATGTCTTATGTTAATCTATGTTCCCCAAAAAAATTGGTCAGGAGGAAAGTTTTAGATTTTGATTTAAGAAAGAAAATGACTTAATAGAAATTAAACAGGACGTGGAAGAAAAAGAAATACAAGAACCTAAAGAAATATTTTAAAAGTTAGAAGTATTAATACGGATCTGGTCATATCAGGTGAAATAATAGATTCAAAAAAAAATACTGGTATTGAAAGAACATAACGGAATTTAAAAAAACCTTGGGTTAAAACAAATTTTTTTATTGTTAACAAAAAATACACTTAATGTTCAGCAGAGAAGCTGCAAGGATGCAAACAACTGCTTCGCAGATTTAGAACTAGGAGCAGATCGGGAAGATATGGTTTAGCGATGAAAAGTTATTTTCGATACGACAACCTAAAAATAGCTAAAACAACATGGTTTACACAACAGTAGAGAAAATAAGAAATGTTCCTATGGAGAACCTTTTAATTCCACGCCACATGTTGCCCTATCTGTTATGTCGGTAGCTGTATTGGTCACGTGAAAGATTTCTATTATTTTTGTTGATAATAAAATTAAGTCTATGATATTTTAGCAAATATGTTGCCTCAAATTAACAAAAGACGGCGTTCCTTGTCACACTTCAGAGTAAACATTGAAAGATCTTCAGAAACAATGTCCCTACTTCATTGAGCCAAAATACTCGCCACCTAATATTCCAGACCTTAATTCGGTTGATTATAGTGTATGGGGACTATTAGAAAATATGTTTTATTATAACCATACGTTTGACACTGTACAGCAGTTTAAAGTTAGTAGTGCAGAATATTGGACCGAATTTTTTTAAAAAGTAATTCAAAGATCAATTGAAAATTGGCGCCGCAGGCTTCAAGCAGTGGTGGGCAATAGTGGGGGACGTATTTACCAAAACTTGTTATAAAATCATTTTATCCTGAGCACCTGTTTTTGTTCAAAATGCAACAATTTTGGATCAAATTTTGCTGCCAGGCGTTTTGTACCCAAAATTATGGCATAAGCCAATATGCCAACAACATCAGCGACTTTTCTGATTGTGATTCGGCCATCGTTCATATATCATTCCTTTACGTTTTTATCTGTTGTTATGTGCTGAGGCGTGCGGGCGTTCGTCATCTTTAATGTCTTCAAGGCCATCTTGGAAACGCTTATACCACTCGTAAACTCTTGTTTTACTTATAGCAGACTTACCATAGGTCCTTGTTAACATCTAACGTACTTTGTTACACTTTATTTCATTTTTTACGCAAAATTTGATACAAATTCTTTGATCCATTTCTTTTAACAAACGATAATCGCTGAAATTATAAAAACACGTCTTAGCGGTCACCACTGACAAAGTAAATAATGAATACAGCTGAAAATTTTTATCATACTTTAGAGGCTTGTATACCAATATATAAAAAAATGAAAATCGTTCTTTCCAAACCGCAAAATTTAAAAACTCTCATTATTTTCTAAATACATCTCATATATTAAGATTTACTGAAGTTTGTAAAGATAATTAATCCTAAATTTTACCTTTTTCTGCTTCCTGTACGTTCGGAAACATGGAGAATATAATACAGGGTGTCCGGAAATGACGATGAAAAATTTTAAGGTATGATTCTACATAAAAAAATATAAAAAAAAGTTCATATTAACATAGATCCGGAAATGCGTCCAGAGCGAGCTACTGGCCCTTGAAGATGGTGTCATCCAAGTGGTTTTTATGTAATTTATTAGGATATATTTACAATACAGGAATTAACTTCTACGTATAAGTTAGAGTGATTAAAGGTCACTTTTTGATAAAATCAGGTATTCCATATTGTAACCAGTGGCGTGGGAACAAAGGGGTGGTTAGTTGTTTAGGGTCGCTATCTTTTAAATAAGTATGTTTCTTTGAACATGTTTACGTAAAAAAGGTTCCCTTCGTATAAAGTCATATAGTCGACGGTTTTCGAGATAAACGGATTAAAAGGATGACTGCAGTGCGTAAATACAGTAAACAGGCTATGTAATAAAAATAAGAAGATGCTTAAATACTATTTTAAAATGTAGTTATTCTTTTACACCCAGAAAACCGTCGACTAAACGACTTAATAGCAAGGGAACCTTTTTATGTAAAAATGTTTAAAAAAAACATAATTTATTTAAAAGATAGCAAAATACACTTGGCGAAAAAAATATGACCCCAAATAACTAACCACCCCTTTGTTCCCATGCCACTGGTTGCAATATAGGTCACCTGATATTTTTTAAAAGTGACCTTCAATCACTCTAACTTATACGTAGAAGTTAATTTCTGTATTGTGAGTAGATCCTAGTAAATTAAATAAAAACCACTTGTATGACACCATCTTCAAGGGCCAGTAGCTCCCTCTGGAAGCATTTCCGAACCTATGTTAATATGAACTTTTATTCATATCTTTTTATGTAGAATCATAACTTAAATTTTTTTATCGTTATTTCCAGACTCCCTGTATATTTTTTTAGGAATTATGTTAACATTTCAGTTACCCACAATTTGCTAATTTATTTTTCCATTCCTTAGACCAGCTCTGTTAATCCTAGAGGATTGGCTTTCCTGTGACGTTGACGAATGGCAATAGTTGCATGCTGCATAAAAAAATCTTAACATAGCCGTTTAAAGGCTGTTATCGGTTAATTAGGTTTAGTTACTCAATAGTATACTACTTAAAAGCCATTTATTTGAACATTTCGTATTTACATGCCTATCAAAGTGGGAGTGATTAAAGCAGAAGAGTTTAAGCACACACTTAAAGACAAAAATTATGATATGATTAACGTAGGTTTCCTACCAAAACCCACAAAATAGACAAATATTTTTGATTAATTAAGTAACTTAAACTTTGTTTGTTGTTTTAATTTATGGAATTGTCAGTTATTCATTTATTCGTATACAGTGTCGCCCATAAAGCCCCCATCAAATGGTTTTAAAAACCTTTTTTAAAATTAGGGAAAGAAAGAAAATCTCCACATGACTTTTTTAATTGTCAAATTTGATATTTCTTTTCAAAATGAAAAATGTTTGAAATTGCGAAAAATGCTATAGGGAAAGTGGCATAATTTTAAGTTTTACAACCACATACCAATTTTCAGTTCTTTAGTGCAATTTTTCCCCCTAACTTTTTGTAGTTTTCTACTGTATGGATCCTCCGAATTTATTGAAACCCCTCTAAAATTATATATAATTATATTAAAATTAACTTTTAAATTTTATCCTGATACGTAAAAATACTGGTAAAAATAATAAAAAAGAGAAAATACCCAAATAAAATGGTGTCAAACTTGATGCAAATATGGTAAAATTTTTACAAACGCCTTTTTGTTACCAGTATTTAAATTAACAATGACTTTACAACATTGTCCGATTTTTTAATGTAACTATTTAATAAAAAACAAAAATTAGCATTTTTCAAAATTTTGAAAGATAATGCTTCGTTTGGCGATTTAAAAAAAAAATCATATTTGAGAGTTGAAAAAAGTTACGTGATCATTCTTATGTACATTATTTGGCATAATTTCTGAAGCAAAAACTTTTGTCGAAAAGAAAATTTACCCAATTTAATTAGGGAAAAAAAATTCCCATTTAATGTATACACTGATATACTGACTAATCACAAAATCTCGAAAACAACTGAACCTATGAAGATGCAATTTGGCACAAGGGTAGATTATAAGTAAATCGTAAGCTAAGAAAATATTCTAAGAAACTCCTTTTTCAAGGTGTAGAATGGGGGTGAAAGTTTATATCGAACTATGTCATTTCTGGACTTAGAAGTAAGAAAATTGGTATGTAAGCTATTAATTAAAGTTTAAAAAACTCTGTTTTAAAATATATGAAATTATTTCCCTTAAAGGGTTAAAATAAGGACAAAAGTTTGTATAAAAATCGTCATTTTTGAAGTTGGTAATACGGTAGTTGGAAACTAGGCTTCTGATTACCCAGAAAGATAGAAAGTGGTAGGGCGGTTAGAAGTTGGTTTCAGAACTTCGTGCTAACTTATTGCTCAATTGCATGGACGCGCGTTACGCCGCGGAGTGTGTGGCGGAACACGGAGCTCGGAGAGCACGATATAATGTGAAGTAATGGAGCAGAAGGGGGCGGCAATATTCCGCAAGAACGGGAAAAAGGCAATACAGCCAAAATTGTGTAGTCAACGCGGGGAAGCCACGGGCGAAATTCTATTTCTATATAAAAGAATTAAATAAAATTTCTCTTTTCGTCCATGATCCAACTGTATAAAAGACATACGTTGCATTTATGGGCAAAATATAACTAATTATAATAATATAACGATTTTTTTAAAACAAGCAAATAAAGGTAATAAATCTTTAAAACAACGCATTATGTTTATCACATTAACAAACACATTAACAAACCACTTTGGTTCTGGTCCCGGGACCAGGACCGAAGTGGTCCCATTTTTTAGAAACTCTTCAGGTGAGTAAACTCAACAGGAACTTATTAAAATATGAACCCGCTACAAAACTATAAAACATATCCAAAATATACTAGTCCATTATCATATTTTTACGAATAAATGCATTGAAGCAATGTACACGTTCTGTTTAACCTTATTTTAGTGCAGTAAATTAGCCCTTATTTAAACCTTAAAAGTTGTTTAACTACAGTTCGTAAAGATACCCTTGGTACTCCAGAAAACGAAGCTGAAAAAAGTTGCAAAACTTTGCAAATTTTTCAAAATGCATATATTTGCATAAAAATTTTGGATTTAGCTTAACTTACCCTCCTCTTTAAAATCTATATTATGCCGATGGGCTCTTTTTTTTGGGGTGAAAACCCTTTATTGCTAAAACCCATAAAAATATACATTAAAGCTTAAGTTGAGTAAAATTTAACTCAAATAAGTTGAAAAAGTAGTATTTTTTTCTTTGAAAATTATTTTAAATATTTGAGCCCTTAAAAATCAACCCCTATTATGTTTTTAAAAAATAATTTGCCCTAAAAAATTATTATATTGTTACAGTGTTTTGCATAAAAATCAGGGATTAGGCTTAACTTACCATCCTCTTCAAAATCTCCATTATGCTGAAGGTTGCTTTTTACTTTTTAAGGGTAAAAACTACTTCTTATTGCAAAACCCTTTTAAACTTCCATATTAAAGCTTACGTCACATAAAATCGGGCTCATATAAATTAAAAAATAAATATTTAATTTTCTAAAACATTATTTAATATATTTTAACACTTAAAATTCAACCCTTATTATGATTTAATGAATAAAAATTGTTTACCCTAGAGAAATTAATATATTGTCACAGAGTTGTAATTAAAAAATGTCACTGCTCAAAAGTATTACTAATTTAATTTGATATTTTTTTAAACCTCAAAAATTCATCCCTTACTATATTACAATGCAACAGATAGTACAAAATTGCGGATTTTTAAAAAAGCGCATCCAATCGCTTTTAGCATGCTCCAGAAAATTGGTTTTTAAACATAACTTCTTCAGTTTTTGAGATAAAAAGTTTTTTAAAACTATGTTGTTGGTTTTTTCAAGAGCTACAAGGTCCTTTATATTAAAACTGTTTAAGACCCTTACTTTTTTAAAGGGGTAAGTTTAAAGGGCTAAAACAAGGTAGTGCTTATCTATACACACGCGTTTTAAACGTTTATATCTCACTTAATGTCCATTATATACTAAATTAGAAACAAGCGAAATATTTGTAATTCAAAAACTTGCTACAATTTAATACCTTAGTAATTTTTACGTAACTCCCTTTGTTTTTAAGTTATTTTCAAGAAAGGGTCATTTTTTTTAAATTATGAAATTTGATTTTCACTTGCAGCTCCATTTTTTTCAAACCTAAGCAATTTCAATTTTAGAATGTATTTATGATACATAGATAAAATGAACTGATAAAGGGCTTAGAATTATTTTAATTAGGGTGGTAATTGTGGGATTGTTTTGAAGATTTTTGCACTCAAGAAAATTGGTCTAACCTTATTTTAATCATAACTCACTTAACTTTTATAATACATATCCTATTTTTCTGAAAGGTTTTTGCAATTGCTTTAAAAAAAGTATTATTAGTTTTTCTTGAAAAATACGTAGATTTTGCGTTATTTGCCTCTAAAATTCTGTGTTTGATGAATAAGAGGTAAATTTTAACAAACCACAACTTGGTTTATATTGGTCCCACAGCAATTACAAATAACCATTTTATTCGTTTTTTCAAAGGCTACAATTTTGTTATTTACAGTTTTTTGATAAAAATGCATACTTATCAAGTTATTTGCAAAAAAACGATTAAAAACGTTGATTTTATCGACGAAAAACTTCGACTTTCGATCGAGAATAACTCGAAAAGTATGCATTTTACAAAAAATGCATAAAACATTATTTGCTTAAAAATTATTTTTCTATCGATTTCTGTGGACAAAATATATTTAAAAAAATCCATCCCGGAGATGGTTTGGCAACCACCCCAATATAAAGGCGCCCTTCGGCATGATATAGATTTTAATCCTTGGACTATTTTCTACCACTGTCAAAATTTTAAGGCATTCTATGCATTTTAAAAAATTTGCTAGGTAAAATGGTTCGTTTCCTGGACTATAAATTCAATCTTGCTAAAATGTTATCATGGGATATCAATAAAGATTTTTACAAAAGAAAATATATTTTCTTTCTTTTTAAAAATAATTTTGACTCTTACCTCGTCATAACGTTAACTTAGCCCTACATAAAACTCGCACATGCAGAAGCAGCTTTCCACCTTTATAGTTAAAATGCATATAAAATTCAATATACGATGAGAGAGTTGCCGTGTATAATATTTCCCTAGCGAGACACCTCAATATCGCCGCATCTCATAAATGTAAAAAGGTCGTAAACCCAAGTATTATCCAAATTAATGGACTCCCGTGCCCGTGTTACAATTGTCAAACACGGACGTGCATTAACAAACAATGCCCGGTAAAACTAAGTTTGGCTCTTAGAGACGCGGGTGTGGCAGCTAGATTATATTAGGCTACCGGTAAGAATAAATTAAAAGAAAGGTAATAAGGTAGCTGTAAAAGACACCAACAACGTCATTTTATGTAAAAACGAACATGCTTTACTATGAAGAGGTAGTTAGAAATTTGCTTTTGTCATTAGAAAAATTGTCACTCTTTTGTATTTTAATATTTTTGTTGCTCCCTGAAATGCTGAATGCTGAATAAGCTCGATTTCCATCACTCATAAGTTTATAGAGAAGGAAAGAAGAATATATAACATAAGAAACCCAAATCATAAGTACTCAGCAAACACTGTTTGCGGGTAATGTTCTTTTTTCTACTTCCTTCTTAGACAATACCGATTTCAACCCCTAAATTAGGGTAAAAAACAGCACTTTACCTCCCTAGAGAGGTAAAATTTTAAGCTCCTTGTTCCAGCCGAGCATGCCATCTAATTTATGTCTTGTCAATGTCAATGTCTAAGTGATTTCAAATCTTACGTTACATTTCGACAAGTTTTTATTACAGGGATTTATCCAAACAATCAAAACTACAATTTAATTCTCCTTCTAAAAGTGTCGTGCAGATTCCTGCGTAGGCGTTTATCGTTTTCTTATTGGATGAGTCTATTTTTTGCCGCATTTTGAAAATCTTGGAAGTCTCTTATTCCCATCCATTGACCAACCTTTTTTAACCATGATATTTTTTTGCCTATACCACTTCTTCCTCCTTCGATTTTACCTTGAAGAATGAGGCGTTAAAAGTGGTATTGCTCTCCATGCAACATGTGTCCGAGATAATCTATTTTTCTCTTCCTAATATTTCGTTCTCGATCTGCTAGTCCAGTTTTTTGGAGTACCTCCTCATTTCTCACATGATCGACTAAAGATACTCATAACATTCGCCGCGGGATCCACATTTCAAAGGCCTCAATATTATTTATAATTGGTGCCTTCAACGTTCACGTCTCCGTATAGTAAAACAGACCAGACATGACACTTCACCATCCTGAATTTAAGACTAAAATTTAAGTTTTGTCTGTAAAAATTTTCGGAGTTTTAGAAAGGTTGTTCTAGCCTGCCGATTCTGCATTCATCTCCTGATCCGGATTCAACTTTACATTGATCATGCATCCCAAGTATTTAAATTATCTGACTTGTTCTATGTTTTCTCCATTAAGATGTATTTGCGTGTGTGGTATATCATTCCGACTAAAAATCATAAAATTTGTTTTGCTGGTGTTAATTTTAAACCTTAAGTTTTTGGCCCTTTTCATTGACCTGATTTAGTAGACTTTAGAGGTCTTGTGCAAAGTCGGCTAGTATTACGATATCATTCGCATACCAGATATTATTAATAGGGATTCCGTTTATTCTGATACCAAAGGACTATCTGAGACTAACTCGGAGAATGCTTTTTCTACATATAGGTTAAATAACATTGGTGATAAGATGCACCCTTGGCAAACACTTTTTTTAATTTTAAAATCTTCAGTTGTTCCAGCGTTACTTATTCTAATTTCCGCCTTTTGGTGCTAGTACAGATTGCTTCTTCTTCTTAATGTGCCATACGCTATGCAGAGCGTAGGCGCCTCTCGCACATATCTGTGTTGCGTACCAATTTACACAGATATGCGGGACCACCTTAACGTGCCTTTCGAAGCACATGTGAGAGGTTTACTAGGCAGAAATACTACACAGTCGTTTGCCATTGCCTTCTGTGAGGTGACGAGCTATGAAAAAGTCCAATGGACAGTGCGGGAATCGAACCCGGGTTTTCACGGCTGAGAGGCGGGTACGCTGCTACTACACCAGCTCGCCACTACAGATTTAAAATTAAACCTTATATCTTTTCCATCCAATCCCAAGTTACCATGGTATTTTATTAGAAGTTTGTGTTTAACGTTGTCAAATGCTTTTTCGTAATCGATAAGACACGCAAAAACATCCTTATTTTGATCTTGGCAGTTTAAGACCAATGTCTAAAGATGAATATCGCTTCTCTACTTCCAAACCCGTTTTTAAATCTGAACTGGCTAGCTCCGCTTACCTCTTCGTATTTTCGATGAACCTAGTGCAAAACTCGAAGGAAGAGCTTCAGATAGTGGCTAATCAAACTAATGAGTTGCATTGCTGGACAATTTATTAATAATTTAAATTAAAAGATAATTTTTAAAAATTTGAATGAAAATTAGAAGAAAAATTATATTTATTTACATTCCTCTGGAGTAAAGTGCATTTTCTCCTTGATTTTAATGCCCTTCGCTTCCTTGTTATGTAAATAACCATTTTTCCATTGGAATTATTGGTAAATGCCAAAAAATTTAACATAAAGGCGTATTGCCGGCAAGCAGACAAAAATGGCAGCCTATTAAAATTAATTAAATAAAGTATGGCTTTTTGTTACCGGTAACCCATATTGGCTTTTTAAAGGCAACCGTTAGAGAATATTTATATTTTTAAGTCATTTTATTAACATTGGCATTTAACTGACATTAAGACATTTTTTTAACCTAGTTTCTTAAATCCAATTTAAAGGCAATGGCCCTTTCTTAACATTGTATTTTCGCAGATTATACAAAAATAACTAGAAATATAATGTTTATAACGCATTTTTGAAATAGTGATAATAAAACAACTATTAAAATAGGTCAATTCTTTCTGAAAGTTTTCTTACTTCTCTCAGGTTTTAAAAGAAGAGGTTTTTTAATAAACGAAGTAATTAAGGAGTGTATGCAAAAGTGACCTTAGTGTCTGTGATGGCTTGTGGACAAAGTAAATTGCTAGTCAAGAAGGCTTTTAAGTAAGTTAAGTATTAAACCTGTTTAAGTATTAAACTGTTTAGTTTTAACAACAGGTTTAATACTTTACTTACTTGAAGAACACAGAAATTTGATATTTTTAATATTGCTACCTACCTAAAAGTAGATGTTTCTAATAGTTAATCTTCCTTTTTTCACCGCGTTCTACTGTTGCCGCCCAACGAAGAGCGTCATATGTTTCTTTAGAGGACAAAATTTCACTACTTAAGACAAAATTTTATGGTAATTATATACGGATTTTTATGAAAAAGGTGATTAAACTACTGATTATCATGTCGGAAATATAACTCTTCCAGTGACCTATCCGTTAATTATTTTCAGAATGACAAAGCCAAAAAAATCTAAGTTTTTTATTAGCTTTAAATTTAAACATCTTAAAAATCATACTATGCTATTTATAAGGTTAATCATTTCTTATTTGGGGTAAAAAATAGTATTTAAGGTACAAGTCCACTTTAGAATTAAAAAAAAAGATTTTTTTTATTTTTATGCATTTTTCACATGTTTGGACCTTCATATATCACCTCCTAAAATATTTTTATAAAATTCAAATCCTAACATTGTAAAATTAGTGAAAGTGTGGGCATGCTCTTAGCAAATACGTATATGTATATAATAAAAAACTTTAAACGCGTTTTTCTGGAAATGACTTTTTTTGAAACTGCAGTTAATCTCCGGAACTACTGAACCGACTTTAAAAAACCCTGTTACGCTTTGTTTATTAAGATGTTTTGTGAGCTCCTTTACCACAATTTGGCAAAAAAAACGATTTTTTACGGGGTCAAAATGGTGAAAAAATCAGTTGATTTTTAATTTTAACATTTGCCATTTTTTTAGAATTTTAATTAAATATGGTAAATTGGCTTGTAATAAATCTTTCTTTTTAAGACATAATTTGTTTTTTTTATGTTTTAGACTTATCCATCCAAAGATTATCTTTCCGCAGTAAGACAATTTTTTTTCAGCGGCTCCATTTTAACGCTTCGTGGATGTTAAAAAAATTAAAAGTAAAAAAATGTTTTTTTGTATTCTTAAAACATAAAATAGTATTATAAAAAAAGCGTCAAGATTTTTTTAAATTAGTGTTTTTTTAGCCTTCTAAAGTGGACATGTATCTTAAAACTTATTTTTTTGTTGGCGAAATATTTGTTAAAAAATATGTAAACTCTTTGTATGTATTAACAATAATGTTTTACAAATCGAATATAAAAATAAATAATAAAAAAATAGTTCCATAGGATTTTATGTGTAATTAAACGATTTCATACAAAGGCAGATTAGCTTTATTTGGTGAAAAAAAAGACCATACATTGTCAAACGCATCATATTTATGTACATACATAGGTACCCTTTGTGCTTTTTATAAATTTAAATTTGGTAAATTTAAAAGGATTTCGCAATATTTTTTACTAAAAAAAAACATAAAAAAGGCATGCTTTTTATTTGAAATAGAATTAAAAATTACGTTTTAAAAACTATTGTTTTTAACAAAATAGATAAAAAAATAAATATTTCAATGGACGTAAAAAACTAAAAATACATTAGGCAAATGGAGCCCAAGGACAAGAACTAATTATGTATTTTGTTACCATGCAATTTAAAGATAATGAAAAGATATTAGGAGGTAATTTTATTAACTACTATTATTATTAATATATTTATCTTTAGTTATCTAGGTAGATCTATGCAAAATAATGTTGCCTTAATCGATTCGTTCCCACGTATTTTTAAGTATCTGCATAATATTCAAAGGTATAAAATGAAGCATACCCTTTAGAATTTAAGTAGTAAAACAATAATAATAATTTATTTTTAAAATAAAAATAGAAATACAGATAAAATGAAGTGACGTCAGTAGAAATAGATTACATTTCTCAAAAAAATCACACAGAAAAAAGAAATGCACACCAGGCCAACTTACATATTTAAATTAATAATCGTTATCGCTATAAGGTTTGATGCAAGTTTATAAGTTGTAGTTTTGGTATTCTTTTTTTTTCAAAGAATTTTTTTCCGCATAATTTATTATATAGCTTGTCTGGCAATGTAAACAAAAACGACTTAGAAAGTAGATCCAGTATTCCATTAAAAAATAGGGCAAACTTGCGACTTGTAATACGTTAAGCGACCTAATAGGTCTATCAAATTATTATTTTGTTTTTGTTTTGAGTTGTTTAAAAACATGTGTGTTTAAAAGTATAAGTTTAAATTTCATTTTTAGGTAAAAAACACGCAGAAAATTAAGCAACTTTGTATTTCGTGCATTTTTTTTATTTAAACAAATATCCTAGCAGAGCGCTTTCGGTAAAAATCATCATCAGTGCTATTCGTCAAACAGGAGTCACAGCAATTGGAGCGTACATACGTAAACAAGACATCGGCACATATAACTTGATTAGGCTAAATATCCAAAAAAAAACAATGCTGTGAAGAAGCATACATTTTTCCTTCAAAATGGTGAATTTTAAAATTTTTTAAATTTTCATACCTGCCTCAGACAACCACGCGGTGAATGTTAAAGCGTCAAAATGCAGTAAAATTTTTTGCGAGGGATTTCCCATTGTGAGGGGAAATATCTATTACAAAAATCAAATTTAAATGTTCTTTTTTTTAATTTATTATTTTATTGTTATACATAAAAAACATAAACATAAAACATAAAAACATATAATATATAAAAATCTTATTAACTGTTAATATAGCTTTTGCTTTAAAATGTGTCTACAGGACTAAAGATTAACACAAAAAAGTTATTAATGAACTAAAAAAACACGGATCATAACTAACTCTTTAACAGATGTCTCGTTTAACAAGCAGCAGCGGTCCTATCGCACTTACCATAACCAAAATGTTAGTTGCAAAACCAAAATATGGGTAACAATAACGAGTATCTGGCAGATTTTTTTAACGAAAAACACAAATGAACCAAGTAAGTATAGCTAAAAAAAATTGTTATTCCTATATTAACACAGGTTAGGTGTTTACTAGGGTTTTTGGGGTCGCTGCTTACCATGAGAGGGTCGGTTAACCACCATTACATCAGGTTTAAGGCCATTTGAAGGTCAAGTGAATAAAAAATCATCGGAACAATTTGGGAAAATTCATGCATAGATTTTCGACGTCGCTGAATCCGGGTTCTGTGTTTATTTACACTTTAGATCTATATTTAGCCATAAGTTTTCTAAGATTTTTCCTATGCTTTTTTTTCCACTTGACCCTTAAATAACCTTGAATCTGACCTTATAGAGTTTTAGTTTATTTATTTGGGTTACTCGCCTTTCTACTTTTTGGAAAATGGGACCCTCTTGGTCCGGGTCTCGGGGTATACGGGCTGACCCTGTCCAGCCCTATTGACCCCTATAAACTTGCAGATTGCCTGCAACAAAAAAGAAGAAAACCCTCCAAAAAACCCAAAAAAATCACAAATATTAGTCTACGTTTCGGTGGCAAGTCGGCCACCGTTGTCAAGACAGAAACTTAAACAAAAAATTAAACTAAATTTGAAGAAATTTTTGGTCTTTTAATGACAAAACGTCATTAAAAAGTAAAAAAAGCTAACAGAATTTTTAAAAAAGTTAATTTATTTAATTTTGTTTTAGTTTGTTAGGTGTGTTCTTTATTTTTGTTGAGGCGATCTGAATTCATAGTGGGTAATAGGGTCTGACAGGGATCGCCCGTATACCCGACCCGGATCAAGGGTTCCATTTTCCAAAAAGTAGAAAGGCGAGTAACCCATAAAACAAACTAAAACATGAATCCGCCACAAAACTATAGAACATATTGACCTTATAGAGGTTAACTGACCTCAGATTCCGATTCACCGACCTCGAAAACATATGTACGAATTTTTTCAGACTTTTCGAATCTTACTTAACATTTTTATCCCATTAACACTTTAAAATAACCTTAAAATGACCTTTAATGACCTTAATGACATGTAAATAAACGCAGGATTCGGATTTAGCGATTTTGAAAACATGTGCATATATTTTTTCAGATTTTTCCGATGGTTTTTTCTTACTCGACTTTAAAATGACCATAAATCTAACGTAATGCAGGTTAACCGACCCTTTTATCGTAGTCAGCAATCCCAAAAACCCTTGTAGCATCTAATCGCTTCTAGCGTTCCCGCGTAGATCAAATGTTGATCTGTGTAATTATCCTACAGCAACTAAAGATACCTTTTTGCGATTTAATAGATCTATTTTTTATTCAGAAATAGTGTACAATATTTTTCACTTTTTTCTCCTGGGCTTTGTCGGTAGAAAGTCTGAATGTCGGCTGTAGCCCCCGAAAACTCCTATTTTTTTCACAAATGTTAGCTTATAAAAACATAATATGGCGGTCAAACCAGGGACTACTATTGTGTCGTAAAAAAGCAGGAACCTAGGCCTCAACCGCTCACAGCGCCTTACCCCAGTAGAAGGGCCCCATTAATGGTCGTGAGTCTCTGCTTGATTCTCAAGGGTTTAAATCAGTTGATACGGCACACGGCACGTCAACCTCCCTTCTCGGAAGAAGCCATGTTGCTTTTTCTCGCGTAAGTGCACTGGTCGAAGGTCGAACGGAAACTACAAATAGACCTAATATGTAATGACTATAAAAAATAAGGTTAATAAAATTCAAGAATTTCTTCTGAAATTATTTCTTATTTTGATATCCGCTTACAATTTTATGAAGTTATTAACCTCAATAGTAGTATACAAAAAAATGAAACAATAATAATCATAAAATGTTTTACTCGTTGTATATATATTTTTTAATAGTAAATGTGTCTGCTAAGTAGCTTTATCACCAGAGACTTTAGATGTTTCAAGGTTTCGAATGATCAATTTCGTGCCTTGGTAAACTATTTTTAAAGTCACATGTCAGTTTTATCTAAAGTCATAAATAAACATTATGTACTCGTAATAATAATGCACCAAACCATTTCGTACACTGCCCAATTAAAAACAAAATAGTAATAATTTTAAATAAATTATAAGTGATGTATTACACAAAAAATAAAATTTACTAAAAGTAAAAAGAAAGTTGCAGATTTAATTTGATCAAACTTCTTTCTAGCCTAGTACACCGTATCAGGTTTGGATAAGCTTTCAGAACTGTTTATATCCCAAAGATAGTTTCTCCCATATTCGATTGAGATTTCGACATTGTCTGGCTCAGAGCCATATCAGAGCCTCCGACTTTAAAAATAATTTCTAAAACTCCTAAGTGACACTTCTAAGTACTAAGAAATGAAGACTGACGCATTAGGTATAATAAGTTTCTGTCAAAGTCCCTTTTTGTCGCAATGTTTGTATTTTAACTTTCAAAGAATATATAAAATCTGAACACACTTTCGTTTTATCTTTCACCCATAGTCGAAGGCATTTAGATTAAAATCAACCGAAATAAAGAAATTTTTAAGGCCAGCAGATATCGAGATGCGGTTTTCTGCATTGTGTTCAGAAAGCTCCCAGGAAAAAAGTCTATATGGTGTGGTTATGTGATTTTCGAAAAATGCATTCTGGTGCAATAAATGTATTTTGCAATTGCATAGTTACTTGCAATATTATAAAAACGACTGGAAACTCAGAAAAATGGCTCGAAAATCGTTACTCGGGGTTTTCGGGAATGCCGAAGTTAATTCTGGCATTAGAATTACACTGGGGCGCTCGGGGGTGGTTCAGCGGGGTTGCCCAGGGGTAATTGGGGGGGAAAATTGCAACGTCATTGAAAATCAGTCGAAAATCGTTACTCGGGAGTTTTTGGGGATACCGAATTTAATTCTGGCATTAGAATTACCCGTGGGCGCTCGGGGGCGCTCTGCGGGGAAAGGTAATGAAGAAAGTGAATTACAAATTATGAAAATAATACTCTATTTAAATAATAAATTGTACTTTTTATAAATATTAAAGTATCCATCATAAATTTTAATTTTAGCTAAATGCTAAACATCTTTAAACTCTTCTTCTTCTTCTCCTTCTTCCTCTTCTTCCTCGGCTTGGTTGGAAGTGCCTTTTTGGTTTGAACAATTACCATTGCGAGTGAGCACTACAACCCACTTCGTAGGCACCCGCACCTTGTACCACAGTCCGTCTTACAGAAACAAGAGATACTGTTTAAAATTTCCTCGGGACCGGCTCTCTGGGTCTTGGTGACAGGACTGAGCTCTCCAATCACCACCCGGGCACCCCGCAGAGCGAACCCCGAGCGCCTCTGGGTAATGTTAATTCCAGAATTGACTTTGGCATCCCCAAAAACCCCCGAATAACGATTTTCGGCTGATTTTTATGGACGCTGCAATTTCCCCAATCACCCCCCGGGCACACCCTCAGAGCCACCCTTGAGCGCCCCCGGGTAATTCTAATGCCAGAATTAAATTCGGCATATCCGAAAACGTTTTTCGAGCGATTTTTCCGAGTTTCCAGTAGTTTTTATAATATTGCAAGTAATTACGCAATTGCAAAATGCATTTATTACACCAGAATGCATTTTTCGAAAAATGGCATAACCACACCATATAGACTTTTTTCCTGGAAGCTTTTTGAACACAATGCAGAAAACCGCATCTCGATATCTGCTGGCCTTAAAAATTTCCGATTTATTACCTACCTTCCCTGGACTACCAGTATAGCACGCGATTGGATGCTTACGCTTTTTCGTGGAAATCAACCGCAGTGGCGCGGAAAGAGTGTGTTTTTGCTTATGAAAATCAAAGGGGAATTCGCCGCCAATTAATGTGGTCCTTTTTCTGGGGTTAAGCGCTGTAAACGGTAAAGGCCTATATCCCTAGATAGTTTTAACGTTTTGTATTATGCACGAGGTTGTCTTTATATAGCGGAAGATTGGTTGCGCACACAGCGTGGGAAGTCAGACTGACAGCTGGTTGTACGCAATACCAGTCCTTGGTTTAATAATTGAAAACAATGAAACAGCTTTACTTTGTGAAAAAATCAAAATTTCGGTTGCTACAGAGCCCGACATCCAAACTTTCTACTGACAAAGCCTGGGGAAAGATCACGTTACGATATCGCAACGTATAACTGGAAGGCGAGGAGCTGGCGAATTGACTAGCATAGAAGCTATAAACATAGCATTTTAGTTCAAAAAACTGACCATTTGACAAAGTAGCTAGACCGGGATATAGTTGTTTTACCAATTAACAAATTTTGCATTTATAAAAAAATAGTTAAACTCTCACTAGCTTTTAATGGATTGTAAAAAAGTGCATAAAAAGGGCATACCGTTTTGCTCTACTACGAACTGCTAGAAGGGAAATTATATTAGCTAACTTCTTGGCGCAAAATACCGCGGTGCAGAGTAGGTAGGTTATCTAAGTTTGAAGGCGGCATCGTTAAAAAAAAGTGTTAAGCGAATATTGGATTAAATTCAAATAATTAAGAATCGCATTAAATTTATAACATTTAAGTTTTGTTTACGAAAACATTGTACCGTCTTGTTATAAGCTTGAAAATAGCGTAAATAAAGATAATTTATTTAAGGTGATTGCGCAGTTATTATTTTCATATAAAGGTATAATTTGGTGTAGAACATACTACGGTATAGAATGGTATTTATCTATATAATGGTATAGATCGTAAATACGCGACCGGACCGGTCCCCTACAACTCGTCGGTGGGCAAGAGACGTAAGCTTTTTATAAGATGGATCCTTAATATGACCAGCAGCCCTTTCTGGTTGAAATTAAAAATGCTAAGAGCTGTGAGGACACCATTTTCCAATATGAAAACAGTGTTTCACGCAAAATCAATTTGGGATATATACAAGGTACACAGATTTAAAGGAAAGCTCTTTTGAAGTTATTGTCGCTATAAATACCGGATGTTGCTCCGTCGAGCGGGACATAGGGAATCCCATGTAAATTTTGAAGTGGTCCAATATTGGCTCCCCTAATTATTTTAGAAGAAAATATTATTAGGATTTTTTAAGAGAAAAAGTTGTACCAGTGTAAAATTTCAGCTTTCTAGTCCGCCAGCTAAGAGATAAATGCTAAAAAGTTACGAATCTCCTATCTTCTTACGCGCCCTGTATTATTAGAAGTTTATAATAAAATACAGAAAAATTATTTAACCTCTTACTCTCAAGTTTCAGATCAATGTACATCATTTTTAAATAATGAACTACTCAAATCAAAAAAAAATCACTATTATAAAATGGTTTTATTAGGGAAATAGTTATCGAAGAGTGGCGGACATGTTTGCACCCCTATTTTCCCAATAGGCCAATCCCAAATAAATCGACAATAGAACGGACAATAAAAAAATTTAAAACTACAGGCACAGTTAATAATTGCAAATGTGAAGAAAATCACGTGAAAATCAGAGACAAATTGTAAAAACAAAAGGGATTTAGACGTGATACTTTGTGGAGGAGGCGGAAGGAAACATTAGCACGAGGCAACTGGAAGACATTACTGGATACGGCCACACCACAATATCTTGAATTTTAAAAAGATGTAAATACCACGCTTACAAGTACGAAAGACACCAAGAATTAAGAGACGGAGACGAAATACGACGACAGGAATTTTTGCTTTGAGATGATGGAGATGAAAACACTGACAGAGGTTTTTTACAAAATTTTTGGGTTTACTGACGAATGCACTTTTACATTGAACAACGAACCCAACATTCAAAATTGCCGGTATGGAGTAACGAAAACCAAAACGATTTGTTGAGACAAGGACTCAATATCCAAAAAAAATTAATATTTTGGCGGAAATTTTCGGCCACCATATCCTTGACCGAAATTTGAATGCGGATACTTTCTGGAACTTTTAGAGGAACAAATTTTGCCTGCTTTGAACAACCTTGCTCGTAAAAATCAAGAGATTTGGTATCAAATGGATGTTGCCCAGCACACAGTACCAGAGCTGGCGCGAAACTTGAACAAGCATTTAATAACGACATCATAGGCCCGAACCTCGCAATATCTTGGCCAGCCAGGTCTCAGGATCTTTGCAAAACGTTTTTTTTTCTATGGGGACATTTAAAAACTAAGCTTATAACCAATAAAAAATATGAAAATTTAGACCAGCTAAAGAATGCTATTTCCGCTGAATGTGCCAGAATATCGATGTACCAACTAGCCAACGTAAGAAATGAGTTTTATAATCGTTTGGGTTATTGTCTGGCAGTTAATGGAAGAGTATTTGAGCATTTGATTAAATTCTGATATTTTCGTCATAAATTGATTTCTAAATGTAGACACATTTGTTTTATTGTCTTGCGTGAGTGCATGTGTTGGAATTAGCTGTAAACTAAAATGAAATGCGATGATTCTTTTTGAAATTCCCGTATAAAATTGTTTAGTTATGGCAATGACATTATAAATTAATGATCTAAATTGCCACTGATAAATCGATATGGTGTTTTTATTATTGATTTCTAGAGTACAGGGTGCATAATAAGATACTACGTTGCAGAATATTTAAGCAGTTTACTCTTTACTGGTTGGTTGAAAAATGCTCAAATTTTTTTATTTTGGGTGGAACTTATTATGCTCTTCAATAAATCCTAATACATTTTTTTTTAAAATAATTAGGGGGCCAATATTTGACTACTTCAAAATTTACATGGGATTCCCTATATCCCGCTCGGCGGAGCAACACCCGGTATAATGTTTTGACGATTTTAAAAATACAAGTTTTGTTGACATATCTGTTGAAGTTAGTCGCTTATAAAATATAGAAAAAGGGTGTATTGGCGGACTTTTTTCGCAATAGGAAAGATGTTTGTTTTTTGAGGTATCAAACTAAACAAATTTTTGGTTCCCCAATCCAATTATAGTTAAAGGTGAATTCATAAATTTACATTATCAATCAGTACTGAGCCCTGGAGTACCCTAGCATTAATTTGGTGAAGGCTAGAAGAGAGGGTAGCTACAATACCTGATAAAGGTAGATTAAAACTTGCAGAAAATCGGGGAAACAACTAACGACTATTGTGAAATTGGACAGAAATTTAGTAGCTTATAATAAAGAATTTAAATATTGCTAAGGGATGCATCATACTGGATGTCAGACCATGATTTGAAGACGACATGAAACATAAAATCTGCAGTTTTTCGTGAAAAGAAAATATTTAACCCACTGTTGGAAATATAGTGCTATTACTTAAGGCTTTGAGTTCTTCTTATTGTTTATCAGAGGAAGAAATTATAGAACCTTAGGACACTTTCAAATGCGATGTCTCATTAAGATAATGCATGGCTTCTAAGATCTCTTGCTTTATTTTTAATCGAATTACTACGAAATAAGGGATAGAAGATTCCTAAATTAACATCCTTAAATACTAACTGCACTTTGACATTAGCCTAGCTAGTTATTAAAGGGTAAAAATTCATATTATTTATTAAGAAAACAAAAAAATATTTTATTGCTTGAGCTTAAAGTAAAGCAGTGTATTATGATCAAATATAAACATCTAAGGTCATTGACAGAGCAACTGCGCAATTTGTTGATTAGTAACGTAAAACTGCGAGCACTATGATAAAATTTGATAACATTTATCGTATGCTCGTATGCAGCTGTAGAAAGTTTGTCGCCACTACGCCACTCGTCTGATCTGGGGCCCAGCCGGGGTTATTGTTACGAAATCGTAAAATAATTAATAACGAGGTTTTGAAATAATACAACACTGAGGGGCGTCATTTTGTGAAATGACTATTTAATACATGTATTGCCGGCAAATAGCATAATAGCCTTATTGTTTCAGTGTTTGAGTAACTATTAGGTCATTTCCCGTAATTGTTAATTACCAGCTATTCTTGTTAATGATGTTAATAGCATGTTAAAATAATTGGCATTTTTTTAAACTTTGTTCGTATTGCTTATTTGAGTTAAATTATTAAATGTATTTAAACATTAAATTAATAAACAGGATTCTCTTAATGCCCCTTCGGTTTATGCCTAATTTTGGTATTTGGTAACTTCAAAATTAATAGCTAATACCTGTGTTTTTGAAAATCGTCTTTTTTTTAATTATCAATTGTTTATAACTCGAAAACGATACACTAAAGAAAAAAATTACATAATCTGTTTTATTCATAATGATGCAAAAACCTAAAAAAATGTCTGGGGCAAGAATATATATTTTTTATATTTGGTTAAAAAAATTGGGGCAACTTTTCGCATGGGCGACATTTTGAACCTTACTATTGGGTGCCTCACCAAATTATTACTATTACGAAAAAAAATCTCCTTGGAATATGTTTTCCAGCGAACCCGAGGTTTTTGCCTTGTCTATAAAATATTAAAATGGTATCAGGCATGCATTCAAGAAGGCCGTGGATACCTATTACTGGACGTCTTAAGGGAACAACGACTTACACTTTTGGCTCTTAAAGATAGCTTTCGACTCGGGCAATTGCGAATCAGTAGTTTTAAGGACAAGGAAGTGTAGTCAGGATTGCGTACACGGTTTTTTAATCCTAGGAACTATGTATGAACTTTACCACTTGTGGTACTATATACTAATTGGGACCTTTACCATATGAGTCACTATAATGCCTAAGAAACATGGAGCCGGTGAACTATAAGACTACTTTTACTACTTTCAACACATTACTTATCCCCTTAATTTGGTACAGGCGCACCCCAACTACCGGCTTTCAGAACCGGCTCAGACCTAAGCATTTTACAAATAAATAATAAATGATTAATTGCAACCAAACTTAAACTTTTTTAATAACTTTATTCGACAAGCTAGTTAATTGTGCCAAACATGTCGAATATTAGTTGTATATTAATTTCTATTGATAGTTTCAGTGATACTCTTTTACCTAAATCTTTTCCGACCTCGATATGTTGTCCCGTTTAAAAGTTAAGGGGGACGGAGATCTTTTAAAAACTGCACGTATACATAAAACTAGTGTTGAAATTTTATACATTGTTTTGTTGGCATAACGTCTTACAATTATTTTTGCCTAGATATCGTTTAACTGTCTTTTAAAACATTTGTAACCCGGTTATAATTTTTTACTTTTCTTACCCAAATATACAGGGTGTTCGGAAAATGCGTTAGGAAATTTTAAGGAGTGATTCTACATAGGAAAATAATGTTAGTAAGTCATTTGGCGAAATGTCGAGATCTCCATGGTTACCAAGATACAGGGGTGCAAATTTCAATTTTTAGTTTTGTTTTTCCGCCATATTACATGTATTTTTTTATCAATTTAGTTAATGTTCGGCATACGAACCGAGCTCTTTAGGTTCTAATATAGTACGTTAAAAGTAGTTCTTTTAAACACCGCTAGAGGGCACTTTACCTAAAACACAAAATTTAGTTACTCCCTATTCTTTTTCTTTGGACAGATATTGCAAATTGGAATATACCAGCTTAAACACAATTAAAAACTCAAAAAAGAATGTACTCCTCATCAATGTCGATAAACCTAACCATTTAGCCACAAATCGACATCAAAGTTTTCATCAGTTTTATCCAAATTAACCATTTATTTAATTAATTTGACAGCTAATGATTTTATAAGTATATTTATTAATAAGTTTGTCAACAAAAAAACTTAACACTAATTTAATATGTAACTAATCTTCATGGTAACTTATAAAATTGATTCTTTCAAAACGAAAAAATTATAACATATTTTCGAAATTTCATTTCATTTCTATACATTTTCTAATACCTTTTAAAAATGTCTTCTTATGTTTTTCTAATAATATCACAACCATTCATTATCCGTTGACGCAAATCATTTATATCATTCACCGGCGTCTTAAAGATTAAAGCTTAAAGCTTTTAAATGGACCTAAAAAAAAATCCATTGGATGAGGTGGAGCGCCATTCTGAAGTAGTCACATGCTTAATCTAGTTTAAAAGAAAACGTTTTCAAGCATGTTAGGTAGATCGTTTTGAACAAAATTTAAATAAACCTGTCTATTTAACAGTCCGTCATAAAAATAAGGTCCTATTAGATAATCTCTTACAATTTTGGCCCATACAATCAACGGAAACCTTCGCTGATGCTGTTTTTCTACAATGGCGTGAGGGTTTTTATAAGCCCATTTGTGCGTATTACGAAAATTTGTAATCCCATCTCGCGTGAATGCTGCTTCGTCAGTAAACAAAATTAAGTCGATTAACTGGTTATTTTCTTAATATTTTTCCAAAAGACTATTGCACATGTCCAGTCGTAGTTGTGAGTCACCCTCATAGAGTACTTGAACCTTCTGTACATGAAATGGGTACAAAAGTTATTCATGAAGAATTTGCCAAGCTGTAGAATTAGCAATTCCCTCTTGTAACCAAGATTCCTTTTGCTAATACTTGGATTTTCTTCTACTCCTTCGATAAGTCTTTGTTCTCTTTCAACAGTTCTAACATGCCTCGGTCTGCCTTTATCGGAAAACCCAATTTTGAAAGAATTTATCTCACCAAGTCGTCTGTGAATGTTGATGAAAGTTCGTGCACATGAAGCATTTTTTTCTGGATAAGTTGCAATATAAATCCGCCGGGCATCTTCTGTATTCCCATGTGCTTGCCCTTAACAAAAATGCATATCACGGTACTTAATATGTGAATATTCTCGTTCCATTTTATAGCAATGTATGTTTTTAACACGGAAAGTTATTTCAAACTTAACAGTAATGCAACCAATATTTGTTAAATTTTGCAAAATTTGACCCAAGGCGAATTGATTTGTTGATTATATTTAAATACATAGTTAATTTGGATAAAACTGATGAAAATTTTGATGTCGATTAGTGGCTAAATGGTTAGGTTTATCGACATTGATGAAGAGTACATTCTTTTTTTAGTTTTTAATTGTCTTTAAGCTGGTATATTCAAGTTTGCAATATCTGTCTAAATAAAAAAGATAGAGAGTAAATAAATTTTGTGTTCCAGGTAAAGTGCCCTCTAGCGGTGTTCAAAAGAACTACTTTTAACGTTCAATATTAGAACCCAAAGAGCTCGGTTCGTATGCTCGAACATCAACTAAATTGATAAAAGAATAAATGTTATATGGCGGAAAAAACATAACTGAAAATTGAACTTTGCAGCCCTGTATCTTCGTAACCATGGAGATCTCGACATTTCGCCAAATGACTTACTAACATTATTTTCTTAGGTAGAATCAATCCTTAAAATTTCCTAACGCATTTTCCGAACACCCTTTTTAAAATGTATTGTTATAATAATTTTTTTAAATTGTGGGGTGTTTTTCCCTTATAGTTCACAGTATAACCAAAAAAGAGGATTAAAGCTTTTTCCTTACTGTCCTCATAAGCTGTTGCCATTAACTGCAGAATTGACACAACCAGCTGCAATGCTGCAGAAACTTACACCACGCCTCGCAGACCAGATACATAAGTTAAAGGTGGGGTAAAATTAGATACCCCCAGAGGATATATAGACCCTCTTTATAAATTAAAGCTCAGACGTGCCAATGCGTGTATACGAAATAAATGTTGTCCAACACTTCATCAAACCTTATTTTGTTATTTCTCATTACCTACCTTTATGTGTTAAAATCAACGGTGTTTTCTAGTTTCGTACACTCGCGTCTCGTACACTTCAGAAATTTACCTGAAATATTCTCGTTCCGTATACTGATTTATTTAATCAATTTTATGCTTCTCGTTTCGTACACCGACCATTGTGACGACCAAATAACAATTTTGGGGAATAACCTCTACTTAGAAATAATTTAAACAATTTAAAAAGCCCTCCGTTCTGGTCGGTCATGGTTAGCTCTGGTTATTTAAACCGGCTTTTTATTTTCTCCAATTATATTTTAGACGTTATAGATTACTAACAGTAGGAACAGTAAACTTTTCCATTTAGGCCGCAATTCTGCCATGGCCCAATTAGACGTAAGGGATAATTTAGACAAATTAAAAAGCCCTCAGTTATGATCGATCATGATTAGTTCTGGTTAGTAAAGCGGCTTTTATTTTCTCCAACTATATTTCAGACGTGATAAATCACTAAAAGTAGAAACAGTAAACTTTTCCGTTTAGTTAAAATAAATATTTTATATTTCTGCATCTTTTATGCAACATTCATATTTCGTTATAAAAGTAGTTTTAATTCATTTTACCGTATGTTAATAACCATCAGAGGCTGGAACCTACGTCAGCTTTTGGTGTACGAAACAAAATGTCCAAAACTGAATTATTAATTGTGTATACAAAATAAAAAAAATTGGGAGAAATTTTTGGGGTGTACGAAACGCGAGGGTAAGAAACAAGAATAAACCAAATCAGTTATTATTTTTGTACGTTCTGTTTAGTCTAGTATACATATAATTCTGAAGAAGTTACATCGCTTGATAAAATATCATTACTAAATGTAATTAGTGAAAAATCTGTTTTGCTTTCGTGTGTTGGTTTTTAATTACGAATTTTCGACTAACAACTGCTAACTCTACTACTTCGGCTTCATACAATTATTCGTTGAAAGACCTTTAGATTTAAAAAAATCTTAGCTACACATAATTATATTTTTTTACACGCTCCATCGATCATTATAAAATGCTTTGTTACCCGTTTATTAAACACCCTTTAATTTACTTATCCTATATTCCTATATCTATATCTTGTATTTTTTTGCAATCGCATCTGGTGATATTTACATTGCACAATGCGATTTCAGACTGCCTGACGCCAAAACATAAATATATACGAATACATCCTGGCATTAAACGAAAACAATATAATTCTAACTTAAATAAATAAATTGGTGTCAAAATTTAAATCCAGTATAATAAAATTTTTATTGTGAATATTTTGGTTTTATAAAATGAAATGATTAATGCTGATTTAAAACCATAAATAATAAAACTGTATTAAATTTGTTTATTTTTAACTCTTTTGTTTCAAAGTTTAGTAAATGCAATATGACATTTAATTTTAAAATTATAAATGTGTATAATACGAAATCAGCTAACCCTGTTATCTGTCCATTAATTACAAAAAATTTAATTTTGTAGAGTATTATTTAAAAAACCATTTATTAGGACTCCAAAGATACTTTTGTACGACCGAGCGTAAAATACAACTTTACGCTTCTATTTGAGGGCGTAAAATTACACGGATTTATAAATTAAAAAAAAAAATTAAGTAAGGCCTTAATTTTTGGTAAAACAACAATTTATTTAGTAGACGTTAGGCTTAAATTACACTGATTATAATTTAAAACATCAAAAACACGTAAATTTTCTCCTGCCGATTTTTTACCAAAATACATGTAATGAATGTAAATCTGTAACATCACTACCCTTAAATCGATCGACTCGTCTCTTCTACAGGCTTCTACGATTCCGAAGCTAAGGACAACCTTGGGCAACAGAAGAATTTTTAAATCTCCTCTATTTTAAAAACATTTAACTTTTTAAGAATGTATCCATCTGATAATCTGTTTAAAAACAAGATTATTTTTGGAACTTACTTATATTAATATATTGTGCAGGTTATTGTAGATTTTTGCATGGAGTAGAGAGACCATAGTGTTGAGGGCTTCATGTTTTCATTTTTCTTCTCCGATAAGTATACCAGCAACGCACTTTCAGTTATGGAATAAACCGTTCGTAATTAGCACCCACTCATAAAATCACCGTATGCCTTTTTATAAATTAGTCTTGACCTTTTTGGCAACAACTGTAGACAGTCTTTTTCTGCAGCTTCTTCTATTTCTGGATTATTTCGCTTTATAATTCAAATTTAAAAAACACTTTTTTGACAACCTTGTGGACACCACATAATTATTTTTTGGTAACTTAAAGTTGTTTAATCAATTTGACTTAAGCTTGACAGTATCAGCAAAATATTCGGTATACCAGTGTTAACAAAAATAAAGAAAATAACTATAGAGAATGCTTAGTAATTAATTTCAGTCTTACAAAAAATATTGTTTTTCCCTCTGGCGTAAAACACTTTTACGAGCACAGCTCGGGCATTACATTTCAGCAGCGGGCGTAAATTGCTATTTTACGCCCTTGGTACTAAAGTAACTATTTTAACAACATTTTTGGGTAACATCGCCTCATCTTTTAATTTCATAACTTTAAACTTCAACTACGTGTCAATATCTCTAAAAAAATATTTTACAAAAATATTAAATATGCCTAGAAATTTTTAGTTTTGTGATTTTAATAAAGTGACGAAAAAAGGTAAACACCTGATATTTACAATTCCATTTTTATAAGTGTATTCCTTTTTTTTGGTCATAATTGTGAGCTTTGTGACTTTGACTGGGTGCGAATTGTGGGCTTAGGTGGCGCACCTGTGCCAATAAGGAAATTTGCAAGAAAAACAAACCAATCTTTACGTCCATAATTATTGTATTTCGATAAAGATCTTTGTCTAATTTTGACATACAAAGTGACATTTTTTAAAAATGACCGACGTATTAAAACGTTTTACTTTCTAACACTAGTGTTGTTTAATTTTAAGAAGGTCCGCACCAGAATCTGCCAACAGTGTAGAAGATGGTTTGTGGAAGCAATGACCAGTGAATAGGTCTGGATTTGATAAAGTTAGAAATTTTGCAATATTTTTAGAGACTATACCGAATATATTTATTCCAATAGGCTGCAAAGAACATTTTCTCTGAGCGTATTAACTGAAGAATCTATCATGCTTAATGTCTTTTGGTCGTAAACGCATATATTTCCTTACGATTTCTACAAAATCGAGCTTCTCTATGTCCTATTTTGTAATAACAAATTACTTAAATATATTAGTTTTTGTAGTGGAAATCCTTATATTAATATATGTTTCTTTATCCACTAGATTTTCTAGATGTAGATATGTTAACTCAGACCTTCGTCCAGTACCTGCTACACCAATAATAATCATTGCAACCTAAAAAAATACAAATTTATGGAGCTACTTAACTATTTTAAACCAGAAAAGTGAGGGAGTAGATACACCTTTATCATTAAAAATGACTTGTCATCGGCTTTCGTTATGAATCTTAAAATATGTTCTTTGGTAAGTACATAATACTTTTTTTGGTTGATACTCCTTTAACTGCCGCCTCAGAAACGTCACAAGTCCAGTAAACTTCTTTATATCAATATTATTCTTTAGCGACTGATTTTAACATCAAATTCAATTAGCATAACGTAAAGCTCTTTATAGGCACTTCTCTTTATCAATAAGCCAACAAAGTTTTTTACTTATATGCTTAATATTCTTTTTTTTCAAGCCAATTATTGAATTTTTGATAAGCCAAATCGTACTTTAATTTCTATTTTCAGGGATCAGACTCGACATTGCAATTTGAGCAGCTTTCTCCACATCACTAGGGACATCCAAATTAGATTTCGACATTTTTTGGCTTGAGAGATGTAAAAAAACTTTCTGGCACTAACTATGTCACTAAAGATGCCGCTATTAAGCAACCGAGTGTTTGAAAAACTATTATATCAATTATTTTTAATTTTCCTTCAATAGAAACAGGTTTATATAAAATAAGAAAAAAATCTTGTATGGAACACGTTAGAAAAAGTTCATTTTGTGTAACGAGCGCAAGGTACACAATATAAAACTTTTCCTAACTGGTTGCATAAATAAGTATTGTTTCTATCAAATGTTGCTCGCGAGTCTATCAGACTTTACGAAGCTTATGTTAAAGCTTCTCACGAAGTTTTTAACTAACAATTTAACTTTTTTTTTGGACAAATATGTTTATGACAAAAGAAAATTCCTCTTTTTCATATTCAACCCGACAAAACGTAAATAAAGTGACGTTTTTTCAAAAAAGGGTTAAAATTAGCGACATAAATAAAGATAACTAAATTCTTAAATATATTCTATAGTTTTGTGGCGGATCCATGTTTTAATCTGTTTTATTTGGGTTACTCGCCTTTCTACTTTTTGGAAAATGGGACCCTCTTGGTCCGGGTCCCGGGGTATGAGGACTGACCCGTCCAGCTCCTATGAACTTGCAGATCGCCTGCAACTATCAAGAAGAAATCCCCCGAAAAACCCAAAAATACAAATATCAATCTACGTTTCGGTGGCAAGTCGGCCACCGTTATCAAGATAGAAACTAAAAACAAAAATTAAACTAAATTTTAAGAAATTTTAGGTCTGAAAACTTAGGAAATTCTGAAAGCTTTTTGAATTTTTAATGACGTTTTGTCATAAATGACAATAGGTTATTGGACTGGTGTATGTATAGTATTTAAAAAGACCAGAAATGGGTGGTGTGTGTTAATTAACTTTTAAGTTTACCTGAATTTACTCAGCATCAAGCATAGGTAAATCATGTATTATTTAAATTAACAGATATTGATGCTACACATCTGTCTTTATTTAATAAAGTAAATGCTAATCTTTCCTTTATTTTACGTTTTTTTGAACAAGTTTTATTATGTGGTTATTATCAAATGCGTTTTAACATATTTTTGATTTGTGGAATTCTGTGTTTCTAATATAATATGTTCTATGTTCCTTTATGCGTTTGGCTAATGGTCTGGGAGTTTCACCTATATAAAATTTATTACATTCACAAGGGATCTTATAAATGTCATTTTTTGTGTTTTCGTTTATATTGTATAGTTTTGTTTTTGTTACTTGGGATCTAATGGTGTTTTAAAGATAGTGCGAATATTAAATTTGTTACCTATTCGTTGAATTTTATTTGATAAGCCAGGAATATATGGTAAAAATAGATTTGTAATAGGTCTATTTTGATTTTGTCTTAAATTTGGTTGTTCAAATTTTAGAAAGCATTTGTTTATAAAATCAAGGGGATAATTATTTTGAACTAAAATATATTTTAAAATGTCTTTTTCATTTTCTTTGTTTTGATCAGAACAAATTATTTTAATTCTATCAAAAAGACTTTTTACAACTCCTTTCTTTACCATTATTGGGTGATTAGAGTTAAAATTTAAGTATCTGTTTGTATGTGTAGGTTTTCTGTAAATTTTGGTTTCGAAATTATTTACATCTTTTTTTATTAGAATATCAAGAAAAGGAAGTTGTGAGTTTTGTTCTTTTTCTAAAGTGAAATGAATAGTGGGTTCTTGTGTATTAATGTGTGTTAAAAATTATTTAGACAATTTTGGTCATGTTGATAAATAGAAAAAATGTCATCTATATATCTCCACCAAACTAAAGGTTTATAATAATGATTTTGAACAAAATTGGATTTAAAATTATCCATAAAAATATTTTCTTAATAATGGTGATAAAGGTGAACCCATGGCCATGCCAGAAGTTTTTGTAAAAGTCAGTGTTAAATTGGGGAAAATTTTGTTTTTACGCAAAAAGTTTACAAACAAGAAAGTATTTATGTTTATTTAGTTCTTTTGCCAAGTTGGACATCATTTTCAATTTATTTCTAACAATATTCAATGTTTTATCGACAAGAACATTTTGAATAAAGTTACAACATCAAAACTTCCAAGGTGTTATTTGGTCTATGTCAATGTGTCTAATTTTCTAGAAAAGTTGGGAATTTTAATGTATGAGCCCGATTGTTTACTAAAGGATCCAAAATCTAAGTTGTGTATTTTTGGTATCCAGCAAAGTGTGAGTTTTACTGTTATGGGGTGTAAGTGTAAATATTTCTCTATCTGTAAAGCTGTTTTTATGTTTTTTTAAAATGCTGTAGATTTGTCTTTCAATGGTTTCAGTTGGAACATTGTATATTTTTGTATAATTAAAATTCTTAGTCAATAATTAAAGGTTTGTATGATTTGTAGTAATCTTTTCATGTGTTTTTTTTAATATCCGGGGGATTCCCCACATTTAACCAAACACCCTGTAATAAAAACGTATCTAATAAAATAATTTTTAACATTTTTGTTCATTTGGAAGGTTATCGCAATATGCAGTACGTATTATTTAAAAAAAGATAATTCATTTACCTTGTTAATTAATACCTTCTGACCAACACGTGTTTATCGGTTCGCATTTTTCCTTACATTGTTATAACAAAAAGTGTCAACATATAGATATATTTGTTTTTTTATTTATTATAGACTACCTGTATAAATTAGTCACGCTTTCGGCTTGACATGTTTCGCTTTTCGTTGTAACAGTTATCACGAAACATGATTCATTGCCAACCGTATTAGGGAAAAATATTTATCGTGGAAATGGCTAGAATTTGTTTAAAATCGACGACAACAAATAATTCAAGGAATATACAAGGATACTGAAGGGTGTATTTTACAGCGAAATAATAATCAATTTTTGCATGTTTGTCTAACAAAGCAAATTGATTGGATCATAGTTCAAATGTACATTTTTTTTTAGAAATTACAATTAGTTTGTTAAGGTTTTTAATTTATGGATTTCTTTTTTTACATATTGCAGACCCATTTTAAACGTGACGCAAGCTCAAAAAGTTTATTGTTTTATAGAACTAAGCATTTAAATACGATGTATATAATGGAGAGAGAGAGAGAGAAATAAAAGCTTGCCTCTGTGAAATGAAAAAAAAAAATCACCTGGAGACGACGATATAGATATCGAATCAATTAAAGAAGGATGCGATGCTTTAACACGCATACTTCAAAAAATGTTAAACGCATGTTTTCTGAAAGGTACAACCCCCTCTTAGTGGCACAATGCAGTGATTGTTCTCATGCATAAGAAGGGCGATATTGCCGATTTAAGAAACTATCGACCCATTAGCCTTTTATCTCATCTTTACAAGCTATTTATGAAAATAATAACAAAGAGACCCAAACATAAACTGGACAGTTACCAACCGCGTGAACAGGCTGGATTCCGTGGAGGTTTTGGTACAAACGATCACTTACGGGTCATTTAAACTCTAATAGAGAAATGTGTGGAATATAACAAGCCACTTATACTTATATTCGTAGACTACGAGAAAGCGTTTGATACCATAGACCAACACTGAATGCTCCAAGCTCTTGCTCATTGTCGAATCGACCATCGATACACCGCAATAATTAAAAATATCTATGAAACAGCAACTGCATGTGTAAGAGTCCATGAGGATACAAAAAATTTAGAATAGAACGCGGTGTCCGGCAGGGTGACTAGATATCGCCAAAGTTATTCACGACTTTGCTGGAATACGTGTGTAAACAAATAAATTGGGACAACATGGAAGTAAACATAAACGAGAAGATCTAAATCATTTAAAATTTGCAGACGATATTGTTTTACTATCAGACAGCATTAACAAAGCCACGCAAATGTTGGAAAGACTTCAACAAACCTTAAAAATGGCTGGATTGAAAATAAATATTTCGAAGACCCAATTTATGACCAACCTTGTGGCAAGTGGAAAAATTCCCATGATAGGCGGTGAAATTAAACAGGTGACTTCATATAAATATCTTGGTCATGCACTCCGTAAGACCGAGACAATCAAACAACCGAGATCCAAAGAAGATTAGGCTTGGCATGGGCGGCATTTGGTAACCTTAAAGATGTATTTAAATCCCAAATCCCCATAAGCTTAAAAATAGAAGCATTTGACCAATGCGTTTTGCCAGTGATGACATATGGAGCAGAGACACTCACTTTAACTAAGAAGATAGTAAACAAAATACAAGTAACGCAGCATTCTATGGAAAGGTCAATGTTGGGCGTCAGTCTTAGGGATCGAATCCCAAACAATGAAGTAAGAAGAAGGTCCGGTGTTGCGGATGCCATAAGAAGAATCACTACATTGAAATGGAACTGGGCTGGACACATCGCAAGGATGACAGATGATCGATGGACCAGAAGAATCTTTGAATGGAGACCGAGAAATAAGGCCTACTAAGTAGGGGACGTCCGCCAACAAGATGGACCGATGATAAAAACGCATCACACCAAACTGGATGCAGTCGGCGCAGTTGCCGCTATGAGTGGAACAGTTTACGAGAGGCTTATGTTCAGCAGTGGACGCAATTGGGCTTATGATGATGATGATATAAAGAGGCAGTGACGCTACATAAGCAAAATATAACATACATCATACATACCATTTAGCAAAGCTGGGACGGATCCTTAAAAAAAAAGGAATCGATTAACGGATCCAGATCCTCGTAAAGGAATCAAATCACCCATACGAATCACGATTCCTTTTTTAAGGAAAAAGAAATAGAATCCAGGAAATCGATTCCTATTTATCGGATCACGAGTCCGGATCATCTTTAGTTTTTTTATTTACAAATGGTAACTACGATAGGAATGATAGCGTCAAATATTTTAGCATAGGAACCGCCGCTTATATAATTTTAGCCTCATTTTAAAATGCTGTAGCTCTTAGCCAAATTAGTGTTTGGTAAATATTCTTCAAATTTAAATATGTTATTTCTAAGATCAACATAAAATTACTCTTTAATGAAACACTTTTTCGAACTGTATTTCAAAACTTGCGATACTAGATTTTCATAAGAATTTTAAATTTAATTTTTGAGATAACCTTAAGCGACTTATAAATGGGACATTTTCACAAAAAGTTTCAGCAGTACCGTTTAATAATTTCTCTGTTTGCGGAATATAAAAATGTATTAAAATTTTAAATTCACCTCTGGATGACACCCTGAATAGAAATAATTAAATGTCCCATTTAAAAGTCCATCAGAGCTATCTCAAGAATAACAAAAATTATGAAGATCAAGCAATCAGAACTTTTAACATAAATGCAAGTCAAATGTATGCCCGTTTTTGGATACCATACTCTATGGTGATGAAAAATAAATGTTTCAATTAAATGTTGTTTCTCCGGACCTAAAAAACAACATACGTTAGTTAAAAATTATATGTTAGGTGTGTTTCCTTATTTTAAGATCTTAATAGGCAGATAATTTAAAATTATTTATCTGGATTTCTGAAAAACAATGTTATGCTGATTAAGAATCTAAGGTAAAAATTTAAAAGTTTAAAAAGAAAGATGGCGGATTTTGGCATTTATAAACCAATTTGACTCGGGGTATGAGGATTTTAAGAGGGTAGATCAAAATTTGTAAATTAAGAATTTTGAGTGAAAATTTGGAAATTTAAAATGGCGTATTCAAAATGGCGGATTTTGGCATTTCTCTTGATGAGAAATATAAAGAATCGATTTTTTTTTTTGGAATCGGATCCTTAAAAAAAAATCAATTTCGAATAATTTTAAAATTATATAACGAAGCTGAATCACAGATCCAATTTTAAAAAAGTAATCGATTCCAGCTTTCGGATCCTTAAAAAGCAATCGATTCATGAATTAGATTCCAAAAGGATTCGATTCCTACCCAGCTCTGCCATTAAGGTAGGTAATGTTACATTTTTTTATTTTAAGTAAAAAGAAATTATAATTGACATTGTAATATAATCAAATACACAGCAGGGCTATTTTTGAAAATATCCATTATTCTCTTTTTGACAGCAGTAAACTTTTTTATTAAAGTTTAAAATGTCACCAATCATAACTTTTTATATTACTTGCGTGGAAAGTTCAAAGTGTTTCCCTGTTTTCAGCAAAAAAATGTCTCATGTCTACTCGGGTAAAAATAATTTCATTAAATGATTCAATGCACCAGCAACTCCGATGAATTCAATATTGCTCACCAATCAAAAGTTCCACACTTGACACAAATTATTAAAGACTTTCATGAAAAACCGAAAACCGTACAAAAGCTCAAAAATACCTAAAATAAGCAAGAAAAACGGCGCGAATCTGACGTTTGGAAAATCCAATGCGGACAAATTTTTTCTTTTCCATAGCAATGTGTGCAAAAAAAGTATATACCAGATAAGATGTTTTTATGTGACGGACCAATGTTTTATTTTTTTAGTATTGTTGTAAATTTCTTACCACGCAGGTGTGAAAAAAGAAGATGCGCTCCACGGGAAGAAAATATCTCATTTCAATCCACGTGATTGGACAATCTTAAACGCGGGTTGAAGTGACATATTTTCTTCCCTAGGTTCGCAATATACTTTTTTACCAGAGATCATTGTAGGATCATATAATTAATTTTAAAGCTAAGAAACACCTTTTAGGTTTTATTATAGCCATTGAAATGGTAACCAATATTTTAAAACCTACACAAATTTCTTAGATGAGTCAATTATTGTTTCTTCACTACCTATAAAAAAACTGTAGGTCAAATCATGAAAGCCAATGTCTTAACGATTAACTCATAAAAGGGTGGACATTCTCTCCTGCGTTAGACAACACATGATAAATATACATGCGCCTGCTATTTTTTGGCATCATCGTGTTAATGTTGTTTGTTTTAGTTGGCATTTTAGCAACACAATCTAAACTTTGCTCGTGGTTAGTAAAATTTCGCAAAACAAAATTAAATATTGACATAAGAAAATTGTTGTGTAATTGTTGCGAAATTTAGGATTTGACGATAAAATGTAATTAAAATTACAAAAAAACAAATAGAGAATTTGCTCCCCGGGGAGGGGAGCACAAAAAACCTTTTTGCAAATTCCAAAATCTTAAGGCAAATATCATCTTGTACAAATTTAGTGTGGTTCCCATGTCTTAGTTTTTTTAAATAATTTTTTTTGAAAGTGCTAGAGCCGCGACTAAGTGGTCACCAGTTAGTTTCGCTTACTACTAACCAAAACTAGCAGAACAAGAACTAAAAACTTATTCTGGTTAGTTCTGGTTAGAACTAACCAGAACTAATCGCAAAGAAAAGGCACTAATCAGCCAGGTTAAATAAAACTATACTCAATGAGAAATCTTACTAACTGTTTTTTATGTATTAAAACAAAATAATAAATTATGGAAACAGGATATTTGAATTTGATTTTGCCCCTCACAATGGGGATATTTCTAGCAACAAATGCTACTGCAGTCAGACGCTTCAATAGGCCTTTTATATCATGTGACAAGCGCAAGCGCAGTCGCCATGTTGAAATAGTTTCGTACTGTTTTGATCGACAATGGCTGGGAATGCAGTATTATCTCCCCAATTAAATCATTTACTAGAAAAAATCGTTGATGGTGTTTCTCTGATTTATAATTCAGTTAAAGCCCATAATTGTACGCAATTAAAAAGGTGGCTCAAATGGCATGGACGTCCTCAAAAAGGAAAGGAAGTGAGCTGATTGAGAGGTTAGGCATCATTACTTCTTTACTATACAAAAAGTATCTATAATTTTATTCTAATTAGGCCTACCACATATATACAATTGTTATATTGTAATATAAAATAATTATGTATTGTATTTAAATCATTTATAGCGTGTATCACTCTTACATACTCCATAACAACACCGCTTCGTCGTTCCTTTTCGTACTGATATCATAATAATAATCGATTAAAAAAACTTATTTGCTAATTAAGGCACTTTTTTCTTTATTTTCGTATTTCTTTTCTTTAATAACTATACTTTCTTTCGTATTTTTGTATTTTAATTATGTGTTTACAGGCCCTTTAACATGCTTGTTTACAAAAAACAGTACGAAAAAATTGGCTGATACTGACGCATGCGCATAAAAAAAAATTGTGATGAAAAGGCCTATATTCGGCATGTGATTTTCTTACACCGAAGAGAATGTCTACTTTTTTATGTGTACTTTTATGAGTTACTTTTTTTTACCAGTAAAATAAAGTAACTGTCATTGTTAATATCAAATGGTCTACAACAGTTTTTAATACCTTATTAAAAAATTAATTAAATATTGAACAACAAATTGATACCTAATTAAACAGATTTTAAAGGTTTTAAAAGTAATTACGCATTTTTTTTTTCATTAGACCAGAAGTCCTTAACTGCTGCTGAAGCCATCTTTATTTCTTTTTTTGAGGTTTCCATTATGGTTTTCGATACTATTTTCGATCTAATTTTTTAATGATTTTAGCTATTTTCAGAAATATCCGATGTTAACTAATTTGACATAAACATCTACATCTCATAGCATTTGCTGTGGAAACTGCTTGATCACCTCTCGAGGTAAAACGATCTACACAAATACTCAAATTTTTATTTCTTAATTTTTTAAAATTTTAACTATATATAATCAAATTGCAATTGAACATTAAATTATGTACATAGCGCATACATAAACAGACTTTATTGACTTATTATTTTATAGCCTTGCTTGCAAGCTTGCTCGGCCATAAAACTATTCGTTCAATAAAGGCCTAATTTGCACACTAGTTACGTAAATAGCTTTTTTTTCTAGTAGCCGATAAAAATCAATGTTTTATGTGCCATATAGTAAATATATCATTTTGTTTTAAGTTCAAAATATGTATATTAAGCACTTCCTACCAAAGAAATTAAAACGTCTAAAAGGTTTGCTTTAATCTTTCCTGGTAGAAACCATATTAGGGGAACTATCTTTTTCCTAAACTGTAATATATTTTTTTCGTACATGTTTTTAATAGTTTTTAAGCTCATTAGCATATAAGTTGCTTTTTAATTAATGTTATCTTATCAAAAGTTCTTTGTAGTCATTTTTCACAAGTCACAAATTGGCTTAGATATACGTAATTATTTTGAAAAAAGTGATATTGGTAATTTATGGCCACCAATTATCATTAAACATGCTATTATAATTGTATAGTTTTTCATATATTTTTTAATTTTTCTTTGTAGGTTTTTGTGTATTTAATACAAGGCGTGTTAAAAAATTATTAAGATACACCAAAGAAGCAATTGCATACTTTAGTGAAAACCATAATTGTCTTTGACTTCAATATGTAATACAAATATAAATTAGATCATTGAATACCTTAGAAATTTCATTTAGTTCTTTAAATAAACTTTATGAATTTGATATTTTGTAACCACGTTAACAATTCCAATCATTTGGTTCATAAAAGCTAACTTTATCCTAACATCGGCAGCAGTCTTCAAAGCTCAAAACTGAACAAACTTTGTGTGGACTGTTGTCGAAAGTTTGTTTATTTACACACAGGGTATTTCAAAATTAGTACTTACTAGGTCGTCTCGTTTACATAAAAAGTTTCTATAGCCCAAAAAAGGCTTTATAGCATGGCTCACTTCTCTTGGAGGGCTCTTCCATTAAAAAACTTTGGGGTTTAGTTTTTTTATACACGTTGGAAAATTGTATAGTGTTTTAAACAGAAAACGTACCCTAGGTACCTTATATTTGAGTTAAAATACACTTGCCGGCACAAAATTCCGGCATCCTGAAATTTCGGCTAAGTTTAATGTCTTTTAACTTTTTCATTTTTTATCCATTTCATAATTTTGTTATTAGTTTGTAGATCCATTTATTGTGTTTTGTTTTTAATCATTTTATAAAGTAACATTTTTCTATTAGGCTAGATTATACAGGAGTAAATCAAACTGTTGTTTTTTGTCGTTATTTTAAACACCCTGTAGGAAAATTAGAATGGATAATTTTGTTTACATATTGTTTTGGTTAGTAATCTTTGATGCATTCTAAACACTTCGTTTTTTAATTCATTCCATTATCTCATTTCTGCTGCGAGCTGCAAAATTGTAAATGCATGCTGATTTAAAGCCTATTTTTATTAAGAAAAACAAGCACCAGGTATATTATAAGGTTCATTAAAAAAAATTCTAATAACGTTGTATTTCCTTCTCTCGCAGCAATGACTGCTTGCAGTCTTCGTGGCATAAAATCAATAAGGTTACTTATTCTTTCTTAAGGAAGAGCCTCATATTCTTCGGTCAGCGCCAGTCGTAAGTCTTGCAAGGTTTGTGGTTGTACAGAATGACGACGAACGGCCCTTTTAATTTGATCTCAAAGATGTTCGATTGGATTTAAATCCGGGCTACATGCGGGCCATTCCAATTTTGGAAGTCAACTTCATCCAGATATTCGCCCACTACATGTGCAACGTGAGGTCAAGCATTATGTAAATTGGTTCCCAATAAAGGAGCAAATGGAACAACAACTTCTGGAAGGATTTCCTCAATGTAACGGTGGGCGGTTAAAGCTCCATTTTCAATAAATACAAGATTGGTGCGTGCTTCGGTAGAAATACTCACCCAAATCATGACTGAATCGCCATGATATGAGAAGACTGAATTGGTTCTGATATGGCGCAGTCAGCATATCTTTCATTTTTACGTCTGTATTCTCGCTCACGACCATCAGGCAACCTTAAACAAACCCCGGATTCATCTGTAAAAAATACGTTTCCCACTGTTCTAGAGTCCAGTCAGAATGCGATTTTGCAAACCTCAGCTATTGTTGTCGATGCCGAGGAATTAATCGGGTACATATTGTTGGCCTTCGTAAATAAAGTCCAGCTTTTGCCAATCTTCTACGTATCGCTCTTTCACTTACATTTACTCCAAAAATCATTTGCAAGTCATTTTTTAGACACACAGCAGTAAATCTTCGATCTTTTAAAGAACTAACGGTGACAAAGTGATTATCAGCTGCAGTGGTAATTCTTCTTCTGCCAAAGTCTTGCTGCCTAGTGAAAATTCCCGTCTGTAATTACCTATTCCAGGCATCTCAAACTGTAGACCGCGAAAATCTCAGAGTACATGCGACATAACTTTTGCTACGGCCATCCTCTATTAACGCAAGAATTCTACCACGTCTACTGGAGTTAATACCATATTGACACAGAACAAATTATAATATTGTCACTGTCAAAAATTTTGTCACAATAATTGCGTCCTTAGCCAACGTCGAAAATTTTATCAGCTCGGAGCAGAAATGAGATAATGTAATAAATCAAAAAACAAATGTTTATAATATATCAAAAATTAAAAAAACAGTATGCAAACAAAACTGTCATCCTCAATTTTCCTACAGGGTGTTTTAAAATTAGGACAAAAAACAACGGTTTTATTTACTATTGTATAATATAGCCTAATCAAAAAATGTTATTTTATAAAATAATTAAAAAAAAGCACAAATTAACGGATCTACAAACTGACAACAAAACCATGAGAATCGGATAAAAAATAAAAATAGTATAAAACATGAGACTTGGCTAAAATTTCAGGGTGGCGGAATTTTGTGCCGGCGAGTGTATATTGAAAATAAAATTGTTCGATTCAAAAAACTAACGGGAATAATGCCACCTTACTACACAAAAATGTCTCTTGCAAAGACGTCTCAGAATTCACAGACGCTGAGTTATATTCATAAGTCATTCTACCGGCCACCTGCACAATTCTTTCGTTTTAAAATTTAAAGGCTTTTTTCTTCTGCTACTTATATTTTAAGTACTTCACAGTGGTATTTATTTCTACTACTTAACTAAATTAATTTTTAAAATAAATTAAAAAGAGTTATGCAAGACATACGGAATTAAAATATTTTATGGTACTAATTACGAAACTGAAATTACTTTGCAGTTTTTAACTGACATATATCCGACTCCGAAACATTCCATATGTGCGGCATGTGTGTTTAATGACCCAAAAATTACGGCTTTATCAATATTTTAGTGCTAGAATTTTGTATTTTAATAGTAAATATTTGTTTTGCAGCGGGTTTTAACATTCTAACACGACAGGGGCGATCATAAACTTAAATTGAATTGTACATTCAAAAGTGGTGTCGATAATTTACATCTGGCTTTTTATTTAAATAATGTCACGAGATACGAATGTGTGAACATGTTTGAAAATTGTAATGATAATAATTTGATTTAGTCCCGTTAAAAAAAAAAATAAATGATAGTTTTAATATCGACCTCGATTTTAAAGTCTGAAAATAACATAGAAATATATTTAACAGTATATTTTAGACCGATAGCACTGAAAAAAAAAGACATATAGGAATATAGACACTTTTAGTTATACAGGGCTGGCAAACCAGTTTCTTGCATGCAGATGTTTTCAGTGCGATAAAAGAAGATGTCAATTTAATAGACAAGGGCTTAAGCAAAATAAAGACAGGTTGAAAAAGTGATGTGGCCGATTCCCATTCTACAGGTCCAGCAGAAAGGAGGAAATACCACGGGCAGGGCATTCGGGCGATTCGGCGAACGGCGATCGGCACTCGACAGTATCAGCTGGACCCCGGACGTTAAAGAAGTGATTGGTAATCGCATTTTTTGAAGATTTTTTTACGATATTTTTGTTCTTATGTGGTCATGGTAATTACTGTTGTATTTAATACAACAATAATTGAAAGGTTGTTAAATTTTTATCAGACTTAAGCCTAAAAATAAAATCAAAACCGCTATTCTAAAACAACAATACACTTATAAACATCCTTGAAAACTAAAGAAATTAATAGTAATCTTTATAATAAAAAAATAATAATTTTAAGAAAAAAATTCAAGAGCATTCTGATTTTATCAAATGCTCGAAGACATTGCCTCGCTAAGCTTTGCAATACCGAGCCAATTATCCACTAAGAATAATGCAATGTTTTTATCACCTTAAGTGCTGCAGAAAATAGCTAGACGCTTGTACTGCATGCCTCAGCCATATATGCTAACGAATCGCCGTTGTCCGTCGTCGTATTGAAAATGGAACAGGAAAATTGTTGTCGTTCTCTTTTCAATCCAGGGCCAAACTATATGTATCCTACTTCATTGCATTACAATTGGCATGCAAGCTTTTGCCATGCCAATCGTGTGTAAAAACTGCTTAACAAGAATATAAAATAGTCAGTGCAATTGTTCTCTCCCGTGGAGATATTTGGCAACATTGGTTTCATTGATTTCGACTGGCAGCAGCACATTAACGAAATAACTCTTTAATATATCGTTTAATGGGCGGATATACAGTGTTATTCAACGAGGACTAGACCGCTGCTTGTTTGACTCTTCCTGTTCATTTATAAAAAACTAAAAAAGCCATTAGGGTGAAACACTTTTTATATAAGAACATTTTTTTAATTTCGAATTGAAATACTACCTGGCAAATATTGCCTTATAATGGTATTATATATGTTCGTGGACTGTCCCAAGATATAAAAAAAATCAATACCCCTTATTTTGGAAGTTCTAGCTCAATAGCTTAAGTTCCCGCCAGAAACGTAAAATTTAATTTTTTATAAGAAAATAAACTTTTATCTGTCTGCCAGAGGCTCAAGCTGTTAAGCTGGAACTTTTAAAATAAGAGTAATAATAACATTTATTTAAGGTAACTTTTTCCAAGTATTGTAATTCAAAATTCAAAAAAGAATATTTTTTTTCATATAAAAAGTGTTACACCCTAATAGCCCCCCTATATAATTTTTCCCCGAATCTATACAGAGTGTCCCAACTCTATTTATACACCAAATATCTCTGCACTTGTACATGATACAAAAAAAACTTAAAATAAAAAATGTGTGTTTGGTAATACTTATTTTAATGCCAGTGTTGTTAAATATACAGGGTGTCTCAAAAACAGAGTTTTCATTGAAAAGTACATTTTTTTAAAATAGAACGCCCTGTATAAAAAGGGTCATTTTAATCTGTTTTGAAATGTATTTTTAAGGAAAATATTAAATAAACATAAAAAATTGGTTGTTACAAAATTACAACAAAGATCCAGTTTTTATCATAAGATTATATTCTTGGACGGGGCCGGATTTACAATAATTGGACCAATTTTCTTTCAACTAAGAGATATCGGAAAAGGACAAATTTAGCTGTTAAAAAAACCAAACAACTCAAATTAATAATTATCAGATGGGGCAGGTATATACAGCAAATAGGTAAGGTATAGTCTGTCTCAAAGTATATCGTTATGGCTTTTGACGGAGCATACCCCAATAAACCTTTAATGGTTTTATTACCTATTGTTATTGGGTAAACCCATTTGTTAATAAGGGCAGGGGTGGGCCAGGTATTTCTTGAGTATTAACCATTAAGCATATAAATATTTTGGCTAATATTTTAGTGGCAGTGTTGAATAACCGTTTTTACTGTGCGTTTCGAAAAAGTTGTTTTACGAGAATATAACTATGTCGCGTCGAAATCATTTGTCATTAGATGCAAAACAGGTTGTAAAAATGTGTATGAAACTTTAATCAGTAGAGGTCTAATTAAACAAGAAGCTTTAAAAGAAACCTGTCCACTTACAAAAACTTCAATATTATATATTATTATTAGTGGGGATATTATTATTAGTGAAGAATTAAACAAAAGAAAAAAACGTAGTGATTTTCAATATCACCGTATAGACAATAGTGATCAGGACCTAATAAGAAGGAAAATATATTGTCTTTATGAAAGCGGAGTTATTCCTACCTTGGATAAACTGAAAAAAATACTAGAGGAAGACGAAACCAATATGAATATTAGCCGTGCCACCCTCCATAGAGTTGTTTGTAAAATGGGATTTAAATACCGCAAAATAGACAAAAGACAAGTAGAGTTACGCGCTTGAAGTTTTAATACCCTTCAAGAAATTAAAAGATATAGGTTAGAAAACAGATCCATAATTTACCTTGATGAAACATGGTTCGATACACACGACACAGTATCCAAAGGATGGGTTGATTCCAGTCAAAACTGTCAGACGAAAGCACCTTCAAATAAAGGAAAACGCATTACCATAATACACGCTGGTTCAGAAGACGGATTTGTCCCAAACTGCTTGCTGTTGTCTGCAAAGAATATTAAGGATTCTAGCTTGGATTATTATGAGAATACAAGTGCAGAACTTTTCGAAAACTGGTTTAAAAATTATCTTTAAAAAAATATTCCAAACAACAGTGTTATTGTCATGGATAACGCAAGCTACCACAGCCGTCTGCTACACAAAGCACCAGCTTCATCAAGTTTAAAAACTGAAATCCAGGAATATTTGTTAGAAAAAGATATTTATTTTGAATTTAGTTACAAAAAAACGCATCTTTTGGAACCAGACTTAATGAAAACTTTAAGCCAAAGGATGTCGGGCCTACTTGATTCGAGGTTTAGAACACAAATACGCCACCGTGAGGGCTAAAGAGTTAAGGAAATTCGTAACCTTATAAAAGAAAGTGGTTAATTAAAGTTTTAATACTATTCAAACATTTAATATAAAAAGGATGTGAGATGATGGCAGGTATTGGAAAGCGGTGCCAAGATTAGGGTTGAGCATGCAGATATTTGTAAATGATATCTTACTTTTGATGTGAATACATCAGGAGCATCCAAATCGCAGAGATCCAACCGAAGGGCTATTTTACCTCCAGAACATTTTATCGTCCAGTATGCCATGATATTTTTTGTAACTTTTGGTTAGGGCTTAAGAAGGTTCTAAGTAAACCTTAAAACAAAATTAATTTTATTTTTTGGATAATACATTTTATTTATACAAATAAAATGTCAAGCAATTTATTCGTTTATATATATGTTAGCGGTACAAAGCAAATTTATACTGAATATTTTGGGTATTTTTGGAATTCTTAGCTATAATTTAGTAAATATAAATAAATTACTTCTTCCCTACATTGTCTATTTAAAAGCTATAACTGTTTCATAAAACTGTTGCTGAAAGCAATTTTCGTCAAGTAAATTTTATGGGGCTATAAATACCGTGGTCAAATTTTCTTATATTAAAATGCGTAGAAACACAGCTAATTATTGGTTAAAATGTCCATCGTCAGATATTTTTATAGTTATATTTTTGCGAAAAAATACATTGCACGCGCAGGTGTTACTGCATAGTACATACCAAAACGTAAAGGTATATTTTTACTAACCTAAAATATTTTAAATGATCTTATTATCTGGTAAGTCTCATCACTTAACGCCATTTAAATGAAATTATTTGGAAAATGTCTTTGTGTGCAAATTTTACAGTGTTTCACATGTTTTTTGCAGCACCAAAATATAGTAAAAAAGTCAAAATTTATACATTTGCATGAAAGTTGTTTTAGAGATGAAAATTATCGTAACAATTTTTTTCGCATATTTTCGTGTATTTCAAAATTAAATATAACACAGCCAATAATTTCTTTTTAAAAATGTGTTTATTTTTTTTGTAAGAATAAAAGGTCAGGGACAGTTTATTAAAATAATCCTTTAAGATTTGATGGTTTAGGATAAATAAGCGCTAGTGGAATCTTCCCGGCTTTTCCAAATAGACTATGAAGTAATGCATGTCAGCCGCACTATGCGATGCTCTATCGGTAGCTGTAAGAAAATACATTGTATTATAATACAAAAAATCTCTAAAAGCTGCGAAAAAAAAGGTTCCACACATTCATGAGGCTAAAATAAGGCGATCTAACCAAACTTACTTTGATTCAAACCAGGGTGATTTTGGATATACAGAGTGTCATTTTGTAACTTCTGGTCGAAGTTACAGAATGTTGCAATGCTCTTAGATATGTTAACGGCAATGATCTAAAAGCTTAAGAGACCCTATTTAATTAGGTTTATTGAAAAGTCATCGTTGGGTACACGGCATTATTTTATTTATTTAAGAAAAAGAAAATGTTAATTGATTTTAAGTAAAAAATATTGGTTTTTCCTGACTTTTAAAAACGTGAAAGTCGATTTCAATAGTTTTTGCTGATGGGTTTTGAACTATAAAATGACGTTTGCTGTTGGCATAGTTATTGGCTGTAATTAACCTAAAGTATTATATACGTGACGTCATATGTAGTTATATCATCTAATCTTTTATGTCATTGACTTACTGACAAATCAGATACTTTTTTCTAGTAAAACAATGTATTTGGAAGATTTTTCATCTCTAGCAAAATTTTGCTAGGATAAGTGGTTATGCCAGAAAAAATCATTTTTAATTACGTCCTATGGCAAGATATTTTATTATTACTAATAAGAGGTTATTACTAAACATTGTTTGCTGGTGTCTTTATTATGTTTTTTTATTGCTATGGCATTTAATATTTCTGTTGATAAATTGCTGTCAGAGTTTGAACATTTTGGCCACTATTTTTAACTTCCAAAATATTTTACGATTACGTTAAATATGGACAATTGTACGAACTTCGAAAAAGTTGACATGCTTTTGGTGTACACGTTTTGCCAGGGAAATAAACGTCAAAGTTTAAGGATTTACATGGAAAGATTTCCTGACCGACGTTTACCAAATCAACAAACATTTGCAAGTATTTAAGGTCGTCTTCAGGAAACTGGCAGCTTTGAACGAACATTTGAAGGTAGGGGTCGTAATCGGACAACTCGAACTGTTGAAAACGAAGAGAAAATTTTGTTAGGAGTTAAAGAAGAACCAAGTATTAGTACACGCTGGTTGGAAACTGAGTTGGGGTTCCCAAAACCACCACAAATGGCATTTTAAAAAAACAATTGTTCAAATAAATGTTTGGGCAGGTGTAATCAATTGATACCTTGTTGATCCTGTAGTATTGCAAGACAAATTGAATGGAAACATTTACCTTATTTTTTTTTGCAAAACACTTTGCCAATTTTTCTGAAGTTTTTGCCCCTTATAATTCGGCAGGGACTGTGTTATATGCATGATCGAGCGCCACCTCATTTTTCCGTGGCTGTTCGACGATATCTTCATGATAAATATCCTCATAGTTGAATTGGAAGAGGCGATGATGCACCAGTACGATGGCCAAAACGTTTTCCGGACCTAAATATGTGTGATTTCTTTTAAGGTCCTGTGAACACGCGCAAATAATTTTGGCAACGAATTTTACATGCAATCAACCCTCTTAATAATCCCGAGATATTAAATAAAGTTCAAGTTTAATTTTTAAAATGTAAATATTAAGGTATTCAAAAAAATGGTGGTCATTTTTTACATTTGCTTAATTAATGTTTTGTTTTTATCGAATTTTTTTAATTAATAATAAAATATCTTGCCCGAGCACGTAATTAAAAATGATTTTTTCTGGCATAAACACTTATCCCAGCAAACTTTTGCAAAAGATGAAAAATCTTCCAAATACCTTGTTTCACCAGAAAAGAGTATCTGATTTGTCAGTAAGTCCATGACATAAAAATCAGAAGGTATATCTCATTTGACGTCACTTTTGTAAAACTTTTGGGTTAAGTACAGTCGATAACTATACTAACAGCAAACGTCATTTTATAACTCAAAACTTATCACCAAAAATTAATAAAATCGATTTAAACGTTTTTGAAAAATTTATAAAAAACCATTTTTTTTTTAACTTTGACACCCTCTGCAGGTCAATTAAAGCAATTTTGGCTATAGGTAAGTTTGCTCAAATCGACTTATTTTGACGTCCGGAGTCAGTCATCAGACGTTGTACATGTATTTTTCGAACACCCTCGTAATTTGTAGAATTCTGTGTTTTTAATGTATGTTCGATGTTTTTAATGCGTTTAGCTAATGGCCTAGAAGTTTTACTAGATATAAAATTTATTACATTTTTAAGGGATCTTAAAAATACATTTTTTTTTGTATTTTTGTTTTATATGGTTTTGTTTTTGGTAATTTACATACAACTGTGTTTTAAAGATGGTACCTATGTTAAGTTTATTACATATTGAGATTTATTTGATAGGCATTTTTAAATTCTGTGGTAACAAACTGCCTCTTACTTAACTGAATATATCCCAGGTACATTAGTACTTTGGCTTTGAGCGTTCGTGGATTGTCCTAAGATAAAAAATATATATTTTAAAGCACATAGGTAATGTTGACATTACCGACTCTTTAAAATTTTAATTGTGATAATTTTTGTTTATAACATAACAACCGTTTATACCTTGATGTTTAAGTATTTTTTTTAATTAATGATAATGACATTTAATTTAATTGAAAAAGTTGTCACGAAATGTTTTGTATTTTTCTCAAAAAATTATAGTTAAAAATAAAATACTATCATAGACAGGAAATTTAATTACTGTCTCGATATTTAGTTTATACACGTCTCGGATTGTAATATACTATTTATTGTGACTTATATTTTAAAATATATACACCGGGTGTTTCTCAAAGGTGGTTCCCACTATAACTTTTTTATTTTTTAAGATGGGAAAATGAAGTTTGGCATATCGATATATGACCTAAAAATGCATTTAATGACGTGTTTAATTGTTTCTAACGATTTCCGGTTTTACCGGAAAAGACCTTAACTTTTAAATTTTAAATGGAACACCCTATATTTTTTTCATCTATTCGATAAAAAATAACATCCTAAATACAATGACACCCCATATGTTAACTTTTGACATTTTCCTTTAAAAATATTAATTTTTTTATAATTCAATCTAGAGTGCCATGACGTCGTTAAAACAACCAATTTTGAGTCAAGAAGGCGTAAAAAAAAGAGTTTTAATTATCTAACGTTTTTTATGTCTTTTTCAGAAAGGTAAAAAGGTTTCAAAACTTTATTTCTAGTCATAACCTAATTTTTTCAAATGGAACGATGGTGGCTTGGTGGCATATTTGAAAATAGCATTTCTTTCTGAATAACTTAATACCCCACACTTTATACAGGGTGGCGCAGTGGGTATTGACGGTTTTTAGAGTGCCATTATGAATATACTAATGAAATGACCCAGGTCAAAAGCATATATTTTGATTACTACATATAATGCAGTTTTAAACAAAAATTATCTTTTGAAATAATGTTTTAAATGGCCAACCACGAATTTCAAATATTCCTGAAGTCGTGATTGAAACTTTTTATAACTCGTAGCAACAAATCTTGGTTTATTACTTTGATTTTCGAGTAATGTTGTCTTTTAAAGTTTGTAGGTATTATATCGAAAAACCATTAGCCTTTTCAAATATCCCGCCATAAGAAAAAGCAGTGTTGCTGGTAAATTGGTAATCTCTTGGAAACGGACATTAAAATCGATAACGGGATATAAGTCGACTAGGAACATTTTCTTTTAGAGCAGCATGTAAAATAATGGCAGTATGGTTTTGAAGAAGAAGAAGAAGATGGAGGTTGTTTCATTAGCCCAGAACCGAAAATTTTGTTTATTTACAAATCCCGATAAATGAAAAATGCGCCTCATCAGACATTATTAATTGATTTTTAAACTGTCATTGCACCTCAATAAGGACTCTGACCGGTAATATGCCCTAATGCAAAAGCTGCGTTGATTGACTGGCCACGTATCCGTGGCTACAAATATTTTCAAGCGGTTAAATGTCCCCTCCACTTTACTTATATTCGGACAGTGGCATCTCAAAATCGTCAATACCATTATACCACCCTGTATTTAAAGTTAAATCAACACTCAGGCAGCAAAAAATTGGCATAGGTAGTAGTTGCTGCTTATAAGAATAATAATTATTATATTATTATTATTATTATTAATTACTATATTTAAAGGTATTTAAATTAAAATGCATTATTAATAAACACAGCAATAACTTTAAATAACTAACTCGCATTTAATTATTAAACTGTGTAACACCATTGTTTAACATCAATGTTATTGTATATTTCCAAGCCTACCTGACGAAATTGCCGAAATACATATGACTCTTAATTGAATGCCACGGTCCGGATGTTTTGAGAATTTTATAGCAACAACTACTATGCCTATCTTTTTGCTTTTTTATTGTTGATTTAACTTAAAATATCAAGTGTGGGGTATTAAAATAATCACAAAAAAATGCTCTTTTCAAATATGCCAACGAGCCACCATGGTTAAAAAAAAGAGTTATGTCTAGAAATAAAATTTTGGAATCTTTTTACCTTTCTGGAAAAAGACATTAAATACGTCAGATAACAGAAACTATTTTTTTACGTCTCTTCGACCCAAAATTGGTTGTTTTAACGACGTCATGGCACTCTAGATTGAATTTTAAAAAATTAAATATTTTTAAAGGATACTAAATACAATGACACCCGATATGTCAAAAGTTGACATATGGGGAGTCATTGTATTTAGGGTGTCATTTTTTATCGAATAGGTGAAAAAAATACAGGGTGTTCCATTTAAAATTCAAAAGTTGAGGTCTTTTCCGGTGAAATCGGAAATCGTTAGAAACCATTAAATACGTCATTAAATGAATTTTTAGGTCATATATCGATACGTCAAATTTCATTTTCCCGTCTTAAAAAATATAAAAGTTATAGGGGGGAACCACCTTGAGAAACACCCGGTATATTTTCACTATTTAATGTCATTGCTTTTAATTATTTTTTTATGTACACATCGATTTTAAAATAATTATACTAATTAGTGCAGTATTTTGTTAAATACCTAAAGAACAGTGTATTATTAGCGATTATTATGTTACTAGTTATCCTTTAAACCATTTAAATTTATCATTATATGTAATAATTAAAGGATAATAAATGCTTTGTAACAACCTTTTCTGCGATAAAAATGTCAAGCTAATCATATCCAATTAAGAAAAAAACCCGCATGGATTATTAAAACTACACTATCGTTTTTAAAAAGTAGAGCCTATTAGCCCCATAATTGGAAACAAAGGATTAAAATATATAAAAAATATATGTATATATATTTTATGACGTACAGCAAACCTTGTTAAATTTAATGAACCAAAATACGTATTTCCGCTATTGATTAGGAAAGAAACTAAAAGGTTAAAATAATAATGCTTAATCATTTATGTTAACAGGACGACCCCTATAAAATGCCCTTCATGATGTTAGAAAACGAGGTGAGTTTTAAAAAATGGGACAAATTCGGTCCTGGTTTATTTTTTATTGTTTTTTATAAGTTTTATCCTGACAACGGTGGCCGACTTACTACCGAAACATAGATATGTTTTTTAAATCTATTGGGTACCCACTAAGCAAAGAACATCTTGAGCACGTTTTGTAACGTTATTCAGAAGTAACTGTGATAACGTTTAATTCTAAACGTTATTTTATCATGCCGTTTCGTTTTTTTGAATTGTTACTGATAATTTCGTTTCTGTAACATACCCTTGTAAATATTTTTAATATGGTATAGAACAAACATCTTACGGACGAAATTTTTTATGTCCTTTTATATTAACGTTAAAATGTTGCCATGTATAGAATGGTCTTTTAAATACAAGTTCGATACATGTGTTAATATACGTATCAGATACGATTATAATTTGTTAAAACATAAAATGTTATTGTCGTAACGTTATAATAATGATATTATTTAATGCAGAATCGTTACGTTTACTGCGTCTACTATATTTCCTCGTGGAAATGTAAACATGGTTAACATATCGACCTCGTTTGCTTAAATGTACCACCCACAGAGATTGTTACATTTTTTGATAACGACGCCAGGTTTAGAAAGAAAGATCAGCTCCGCTTTAGTACTTAACCTTACTTTAATTTAAGAACAATTTGTGTTTTGTGTTGTAAATTGAAATTTTTTTCTCGTGATATTAAAGGGAAATCGTAAAGTAAGTATATTACACTAATTTCTATTACACTTCAGTTTTTATGTATGTATGTAGGTATATAGATAAACTGACCAAAAATCCAGATTTTGAAGGTTTTAGTTTGGTGAGGTACCTCCCATTCCCAGAAATATAAATTAAAGAAAGCATAGATTTAAATTTGGTTGTTTTTAAGAAAATGAGTATTTTCCGATCGGTAAAAAAATGTTTAAGGGACTTATACAGTGTGTCCCAAATTGGTGGGGAATGTATGGGGATCTGGAAACCACGATAGATAGAAAATCGGGGGAAATTTGGACAATATGTTAGTAAGCTAATCCCGTTTATACGTGGTTTTATCTATTCAGGTTTTTGAGAAATTTTGAAAAAACCTGAAACATGCATTTTCGAAAATCGGCCATATTTTTTTATGAGTGAAAATTTTTCAAATCGTAAAACTTCCAGAACTTTTTCTAGAATATGACCGAGTAGTCAATTTTTATTTTCTACGTTTCGGGTTTTTGAATCATTATCAACTTTATTTTTTCATATGGACGCCATATTGGATTTTTACGCAGCCAAATAGTGCTTTTTATTCTGATTTCAACAATGTATAACATGTTATAATTTAAGAGTTTATAGCCTCATTTATTTCAAAAAACAAATATTTTCTTAGTTGGCCTTGATTCCGGTGAACGTCATTTTTTTTACAATAAAATATTAGTTATTGGCAAAATGGAAAAGCTGAACAGATATTTTACAGAAATGGGTTCGCGAACATAGCTATAACGTTAATACCGTGTTACAACAAAACTACTGGTAACAAGTTAATTAAAACAAGTGAAAACAAAACAATGAAAAGTGGCTAAACTAAAATTACTAAAATGTTGTCCATATTTCTTAACATATTAACGATATTTTTTAAATATTCCTAACTACCCTATGAATGGTTGGCTTAGGTAGTGGAATTGCCTATCAACATCCCTGGCTGAAGAATTTGGGATTTTTTTAAATGTTGGTTAACTGCAGCATCTCGAGGTCGATTTTCTTCAATGTACTTCTTAGGTCGTGGTTTTAAAACTTCCGAATTTAAGCAAATTTGTAACCAGTTTTCGAAAGTATGTTAGTTTAGGATGCTGCTTTTCAGGAAAATAGTCGAAATACGTTTGCGCAGCTATATTAAAATTTTTATTGCTTGGAAATAATGTTGCAAAATATCAAGTTTTTCTTTAAATAATTAACCATTTTTCAAAGTTAAAAAAAAATTAATAAAGTACCCGAGCTAACTTGATAATGACGCAAGATGACATTCGCCGGAATCAAGGCCAACTGAGAAAATATTTGTTTTTTGAAGTGGATGAGATTATAAACTCCCAAACTATAACATGTTATACATTGTAGAAATAAAATAAGCACTATTTGGCTGCAAAAATTCATATGGCCCATAGAAAAAGTAAAGTTGATGATATTCATGAACTTTACTTTTTCATATGGGCGCCATTACATTTTCTTGTAACACGTATTAACGTTATAGGCATGTTCGCGAAACCCATTTCTGTGAAATATTTGTTTGGCTTATCTATTTTACCAATTTCTAATATTTTATTGTTTACAAACAAAAATGACGTTCTACGGAATCAAGGCCAACTGAGAAAATATTTGTTTTTTGAAATAAATGAGGCTATAAACTCTTAAATTATAACATGTTGTACATTGTTGAAATCAGAATAAAAGCTCTATTTGGCTGCGTAAAATCCAATATGGCGTCCATATGAAAAAATAAAGTTGATGATGATTCTAAAAACCCGAAACATAGAAAATAAAAATTGACTACTCGGTCATATTCTACAAAAAAAGTTGTTTTGAAGAAGTTTTTACAGATTTAAAAAATTTTCACTTATAAAAAAATATGGCCGATTTTTGCATGTTTCAGGTTTTTTCAAGATTTCTCAAAGACCTGAATAGATAAAACCACGTAGTAAACGGGATTAGCTTACTAACATAATTGTCCAAAACTTTCCCCATTTAACCGATTTTCTATCTATCGTGGTTTCCAAGATACCCATACATTCCCCACCAATTTGGGACACACTGTATAACAAAAATTGGGTATTTTAAAAAAATGAAATACTTCGGTTAAATAAATTTGATCAAAGTTGTAACTTTAAAGTATTCATTGTGAAGTATTTTATTCTGTACTTTTTAGAGGCCCTGATATTAGGTTATAACTTGGTACAGCTAGAACATTGACAAAAGTACACTTTCTGATGATATACTACTACTTTTATTTCGCACTATTTTCTTGGTATTATTATATTTGATAATTTGGTATGTGATACCCATTCTTTTAATAGTTTACAGATATTTAAATTTAAAATATGTCTGGTACGAATAGGGTAATATTTAAAATTATTAGCAATTTTAATTAAAAAAATATATTTATTGTCAGTAAAACAAATAATAAAAGCATGTATTTGAGCGAGGGGTGGACACTTTAAACGTTTAAGTAAGCAGATACTCAGTACCATGAAGCAAATTATCAATATTAACGATATCAAAAAAGTAAGGGTAAAAAATTAATGAAAATAACCGAGGCTACGCTGGTACTCTATATCAGTAAAAAAGTTCATTATTGGTAGGTGGATTTTAATAAGATGTACCAACTTTGATTTAAATACAAAAAATGATTAGAAAATAAAGGGAAATATATATATATATATATATATATATATATATATATATATATATATATATATATATATATATATATATATATATATATATATATATATATATATATAATCTACAAAATTTTTCTTTCACACCCTGTATTTTAAAAATAAAGTCGCTTTAGAGCTAGGTTTATAGTAACGTTTTTCTCTTATTTTGGTAATTATTCAGAATCGTGGCCCCACTTACTTTTGGGTATAAAAAATCGAAAATAGAGATATTGACATGTTTTTTTTTCATTTTTCTTTTTCCAATCCTTTAAGAAAACCCAAAAAAAATTCCGTTATTAATTTTTACTTTAAAGATTAAAAATGGGTATTTTTTAAGTTTTTCGTCAATAAAATGCATCCATTTAAGTTTAGCAGTTTTAATGATTTGTTTTATATTCTACGTGTAAAGACAAACTTCAAAACTATCAATTTTTGGATTTTCCAAAAAAAAAAAAAATCGAAAATTTGACATTATTAATTTTTTTAATTGTTGTTTATTTGATAAACTCTAAATATAAAAATATTTGAACTAAAAAAAAAAATAGAAAATAGATATATTTAACTGTTCTATTTTCAATAAACAATGAGAAAAAAAATTAAGAATTTTTTTTTACAAAATTAAAAAAAAAACAAAAGAAATTAAAATTTTAAGCCTATTTAATTGAGTTTACTTTCAGAAAATTAAATTATTAAATTTTTATTCAGTTATATTCCTTAATGCGCCAAAAACTAGAATTTTAAAAACGGCAATAACTTAATTTTTCGATTTTTAACGGCCAAAAATTTGGCCGCGATTTTAAACAATTACCCTATTTTAGCCAAGAAATCCCCCGTTTAATTTTTCTCTGAAATTCACAACAGCGATGACAAAATATACTAAAAAGTGGACCTTTGTACCCACGTGGCTTATCCATTCTTATCGCATAAATGCGAATTCACCCGAAATCAAAAAAAGCCAAACGTAAAAACGATTATAAAAATTCTGGTAAGTAAAATAATAAAAAAATTGTTTCAAATAACCATCGACGCGGTCTCTTTGATGTATAAATGCAGTTAATTATCCTAATTGCTTAAAGGAATATTTATTACAACATTTAGAAAAAATACACGTTCGGCGAACAGTTAAACATGATCATTTACATGTATTTCCTGATAGTTTTCATAGAATCATAATTAATTATAACCTTGGCTTTTTGCCGCACTCGTTTCGCAACGAATGGCGTCGTGCAGTCTGGCCGGTGATACGATATTTTGCGTCAAACGATTTGTACTGTTACTATGAAATTTGCTAATTATTGTCAGCTTAGTCATATTATAACATTAAGGATGATTATTTGCATTAAAAAATAATAATAATTACAATTTAATACAAAATTTATTAGTCACTACCGAGAATATTTGATTTTTTTTAGTTGGTGGTTGGTAAAATACACCTATTTACAGGGTGTCCCAAATTCAATTCTCATCATAGGAATCTCGGAAGCTTGAAGAGGTACGAGGTCCGTTAAATGAAGGAAAAGTTGCGCAATTTGATGCTGATTAAAATGCCACCTTACAAATTGAAAAATCTTTAAAAATTCCAATTTAAAAAAAACGATATTGCCATTTTATTTTTTTTTTTAGACTTTATTTAAAAAATTTAACAAAAAAATTTTCTTTTTTGCTCCCTTTTTCCCTTGTTTTTTTAAAAAGGTTATTTTTACATTTTAAAGAAATTTTGGTTTCCAAAACCTGTTATCACAACTTTTAAAAATAATTTTAATTTTTGGGCCTTCTGTTTTTTTCAAAAATTCTTATAAAATTGCCATTTTATAATTTTTAAAAAGGGACAAAATTGGTTTTTTGGGATTAAAAAGTTTTTTCAAAATAAAAATCCAGGATTTAAAACCAAAGTTGATAAAAGGCGCTCAAAACAAAAATTGTGTAAAATTAATAAACTTTTTTAGAACAGAAAAAGTAACATGGAATTTTTTTTTTATATCTTTTAAATAAAGTCATTAAAAATAAAAAAAAATCGCAAATATTCCTTTTTTTAAAAAATTGAAAATTCAAATTTTTAAAATTAAAATGCATTTTATCAGCATCAAATTCCACTTTGCCTCCATTTATCCTCTCGTACTCTTCAGGGTTTTTGAGATCCCAATGATTGGCCAAATTTGACACCCTGGCCAGATTTCTTTTCAGGGTACTTCCCTTTTTTATAAAATGGAGGGTTGCGGTTTATACAATACCGAGCTTCTTTTTTGTGAAAGGAAAGGTGCGTTAAACAAAAGTTTTATTGCCCTTTTAGTTTTAGAGATATAGCGAAATTTTAAAATTAAAAAAGTAAAAATGGATTATTATAATTTTTTTCGTAGAACGTGGTGTAAACCTCAATTTTTGCAAAATTGTTTTAAATTTAACGTACTATTTCCAAGTATACCGTAACAAAAAAGGAAACAAGCTAAGTTATTCTTTTATTTATTTTAAAATTGTATTTAAATACCTAATAAATAATTATTGTTTGCTTACTTTCATAACATAATAAAAAATATTACTTAAATTTTTTTTTTATTTTAAAATTTTAATAAAATTTTATTATTTTTAATTTTTAATAAATAATTACAAAAAAACTAACTTATATTTAAATTTTTTTATTTTGTCGTGGCATGCTATAAAATAATGGCTAAAATACATAAAAACACCCATAATTGACTTATTTTCAAAAAAGTGGTGAGTTATACATATATATTTAAAAAACTTAAAATATGCCTAATAAGAGTTTGTTAAAAAAACCCAAGTTTAGTTTATATCCTAAAAAATCTAATTTGAGACCAAATATTCAAAACTTTTCCAATTAATGCCAGATTCAATACATAAGGATTTTAAGGGTTGCTGATCACGATTTTCAAAATGACGAATTACATATGGCTGAATAATTTTTAAAAATCTCAGCGGCTATATAGGATTTATGACATTTCCGTTTATTAAAGGAACTTCTGAAAAAATACATAGTCGAGAATAAGTACAATATAAAAACTACATTTAAATTTCAAATTATTCTAAGAAGTATTTTTACTGAAATGAGACCAAACAACAATGCTTTAAATAATGACTGTATCTACCAAATTCCCTGCGAATGTGGTGAGGTACACATTAGGGAAAGAAAAAGACCCCTCAAAATTAAAGCTGAAGAACACAAAAACATACGGAACGAGGTGAAACGTCGAAGTCAGGTAATGCCGAACACAAATGGTCAAAGCAACACCGCATACAATGGCCGAAAGCAAAAGTTATTCATTAGAAAATCCACTGGAAGAAAAATAAAGAAGCTGTTAACATTGTAAGAAATCAGAATGTATTTAGTAAGCCTAGTATTGACATTTCGAATATCTGGAAGCCATTGCTAAACCGTAAAAAATTAGTCAAGCTTCGGTAAACAAGAAATACTATAGAGATAAGTCGTACCTTTTAAAAATAGTTTTTAGTTATCACTTCAAAAAGGTTGGCGATACATCACTAACCGAAACGTTGTGAATCAACTAACAAATAAAGTTATGTTACTGAAACTATAACCCACCCTCCTTATTTTATAATGTTTCAACTTTTAATGTTAAAAGATAGATTTTAAGTCTTTTAAGAACAAACTGATAAAATTGGTGTCCCATTAAAACAATGTTTATCGTATTTTTTTGTTTCAATTAAAATCGTATTCTGATGATAGCTATTTCACATTTGTTTTTTTTATCCTAAAAAAGCCACCAATATATCCTGTTTATTTATAATTAAATGACCCATTACAAATACATACCATACAAGTAATTAACTTTGAGCATACCGAAAAGATGCTTTATCCTTGAGCATATTTAAAATAACTTGCCCTTTTACAACAAAAAACAGGTGGTGCCACTGTTAATCTCGGCTAATTAATATAAACTAGACATACCTACCAAAAACCACATTTCTGTGTATCCCAAAGTATTGACGCTTCATTTAAACTATTATGCAAATATAATTATTGCTTTAATAAGCAACGCAACGTTCATTATTGTAATTTAAACCCAAAAATTGCATTTACCATCGGCATTAATGCAGCAGGCTTAAATTGGCTTTATTTTAACGTTCCTGTTGGTTTAACTAACGAAAGGTTAATTTTTGAAAACGTATATAACGCAATTAATTTGAAAACATCAAAAGGCATTTACCATAGAATGAATGTAAAATTTACATTTTTAAATCAATTTTATTTAACAGTAGCTAAAAGAAGATTTTTATTTTTTGTTCAAGTTATAAAACTATTATAAACAAAGTATTACATTTTTTAAAACTTTTATGGCGTAATCTTTTTAAGTATGTTACTAAAAAGGGCTTCATGAAACAAAAAATGTATACCACAAATATTTAAAAAAAAATTTAAATGTACAATAAAGACGAATCTTCAAGAAAATTTTGTTAATTAACAGTTGTCTTACTTGTTAAAAAATAACTTTAGGTTAAGTTTTTAACGGGAATGAATTCTTTGCCGTATTCTAAGTACACCATATTTTTTAATTTTTTTAATAAATATTAAATACCTTAAAAAATTATTTAGTGTGTCGTACTCGGTTTTGACACTACGCGCGCGCAACCAAAAAGGTGCGCGGGGGCCCATTTTCGGTTAACCTAAAATTATAAACAACAGAGATAGGGTTAGAGATTTTCTTTCCTTTAGGAATCTTTTTTAAAAATGTCTTAATTATTATTAGTCTATGAGATATCAGCAAAAAACGAAATACCTTTTTTTATCTTTTATTGTTACTTTTGCAATTTTTTGTGCGCTAATAAACTCTTTTAATACATTTGTCTAGACATTATTCCGGATCGAATGAGCTTTTTAAAAAGCAGTATCTCTATTTTTCACCATTTTTTACTTATTGCTTGGGCTACAATAGGTGCATTAGCCCATCAAGGAAAAAAGACATCAATCATACTCAGTATGGTCAAGGAAGTTTAAAGGTGTATGGAAGCCTAATGCTATGGCCCATTCGATCAAAAAATGTCCAGCCCAGTATGAAAATAACTGTCAGAGTTGGCCCCGCCGATTTTGCGCAATAACGAAATTCCACGAAATAATTTAATGTGTTGCCTACTTACACACTGATAAATCAGTGTGTAGTTAGGCAACACATTATACTTTTATAAAAGCCGTATTAGTTTCGATTGTTTTGCTTTGTGTGATTATATTTTGTGGTTGCAAAAGTTTTTTGGATTGATAAAAACTTTCTTATTTTATTGATTAGTGTTTATTAAATTGTGGCTATAATTTTGTGTTTATTGTTTGTTACTTATAATATCGTAACAAAATGACTAAAGGTTGTATGGCTTTGTCTTGCAAATCTAAGGGTAACATACCCGGCATTTTTTACTTTAGGTAAGTATTTCTTATACTTAAATTAGTGCTTCTTATGAGACGTAATGTTAATAATAATTCAATATATATCAATTATGAATAATAGAAAATGAAAATTTCATGGAAATAGCAGTGAGAAAAGTAAGGCAATCTTAACTATCTTTTAGATGATTTCCACAATGTTTGTGTATTTCTGTGGATTATTAAAAAGAAAAAAGGTTTACATTTAGGTACTTTTATTTCATTTAACAATTAAGTACATTCTTTTAAAGGATCAAAATTATTAAATACTGGGCAGAGCAGGCAAATTTTAATATATACAGGTCCCTCTAATTGAATAAAAAGAAGTACAATTTTATGTTAAAGTTCCTTTTTGCTTTTTCTGTATTTGTTTAAAAAGAAATTAGATTTTTGATTTCTTAAACAGTAGACACATATTATTTAACGGTTAATGTTACAATGAATACCTAGGTACCAAAGGTTACTAAACATTTTTAACCACTGTTATTCTGTTTCATCAATGTTTGTTATTAGTGAAAAGTATATGCCTAAAAAGCAGTTATAAAAATTTTCACTTTTTAATATACAACCACAATCTTAGGAGTAGATTAAACTCGTTTACACTATCTTGCCCTTCTTTTATCACAAAATTGGTGATAAGTACATGAAACTATCATACAATGTTTGAAATTTATTTTTAAAAAATCGTGTTTTTATTTATTTACAAAGGTTTTTGGTAAAAATACAAAACTCCCAAAAATATCGACCATTTAAATAGAAGGCTGTAAAGTGGCGCCATCTATTCTTTTCATATAATATCAGATGATATAAAATCCAATATTACACAATAATTTTAAATATTCTATGGTAGTATCCTTTAATAACCAACAATTTTGTGCAAAAATAAAAAAAAACAGTGAATGCTTGAATTTGACATTTGATGATGTCAACTTTATAGATATTTACAAAGAATTATGGAAGTCCGGCTCTGACCTACTAATCATTGCGCAAACTCCGCGGGGCCAATCCCGATTCCCGCTGCCCTTTTAAATAGTAAATATTCTCTATGCTCTAATTATTTATTAATATGTTTTACAGGATGGCTTCGGTTTTGTGACTAAAGTTAGGGGACTTTAAGCCATTTTAATATTTGAAGGGGTGGCCACCAATAAATGTCAGGTGTCATTGCGGGTGGTTCGAAATCTATGTTAAGCTGCATATATCATGTATGTGCCGTGAAAATGCAATATCTGCATGTTTCGGCACTTGAGCAACGTTGACGCACATGGACCTATTACTGGTGGATTGTTATAAAGATAAAAATATTAAATATTAACTAACATTACATTCCGTTTTTATATAGTTACTTAACGAATAAGTTCTTTTTCTTCTTCTTCTTCTTCCTGAAAGCCATCTAGATTTACTACCGGAGGCAGCACAGCCTCTTGGGCTTTTTGTGTCTAATCTTCTATTATCTTTTATACCAATTCTGACATTAGTCTTGCTCCTTCTACAAGTCTGTATAACCCGAGACTGGTTGGTTGATATATTCCGTGGACTTATTTTCGGTTGCCCAAATAATGCCTGTCTCTTGTGATTCAACACTTTATATTCGCACAGGATATGGTAGGCTGTTTCTTCCCCCTTGTCGCACATTTTGCAATGTGTTCTTTTAGGTTATTGTGCCCTGTTAGCAGCCCTACTGTAATGCAAAGTCATTTCCTACTTTGTCTCAGTAGTTCTTTCTTCGTTCTTTTGGATGGGCACCTTATGAAGCATTTTCATGTCTTATTTTACTAAGGCTTTCTCAGTATTTTTCGTGTTTGTTTCGAATCCATTTCCTGGTTTGCGTTTATGCTATGGTTTTGGTCACTCCAATGTCAGGTTCAGGTCCAAAGTACGGTGTGGATGATCTCTGTCTCGCTAGGCTTATCCGCTTTTCGTTGCCTTATTCCGAATGTCCTGGTGCCCAGGAAATTCTTTGGCATTCCTATGTCAGCTTGGACGTTACCTTGGGTTTACTATTGCCCTAGTGACGCCTGGCGTTATTTTCTTTTGCACAGTGCAGTAAACGTATATTTTCGTTTGAAATACAGAACTTTTGTGTTTCTATGAATGGAGAATGTGAATTCTTTTTACTGTATACGTCCGCTTTAGTTCCCTGCTCGGTTTTGGAACCTGTATATCAGATGATGTCTGCAACCGTGTCGAAGAGATCGGTTGCTGCCACCACTTTGATCTGAATTTTTACCTCGAAGTTTTTGTTAAATGAGTATTTGGGAATCATTCTAGGTCTACGTTGTCACGTCCAGGATGTGGGAGAGAGACACTCGCATGGCTGCTATTGGGGTTGTTTTGATTGCTTCTGTTATAAGTCAGTTATAACAGCAAGTCTTTGTACCTTGGCCAGTTCTGTAACATCAGTTCTTTGTAACCAATAAGGTATGTAAGTCTTTAAATTTTATCAAACACAAGGACATAATTTTAGCAGTACTACATTTTTACAGATGTCCTATTATATGCAATTTTTGATAGATGACAAGAATCCAATTTTTTACCTCTGGCACTTCTAATACTCCTCTCTCTTTCTTCGAAAATAGTACTGTTGTTAATTATACCTATTAGTTACACGATTTGAAACCTTTATTCCAATTAAACTTTTTAAGCAAAATAACCTGTTCGCCAAAATAATTTTGCTTTGTTTGATGAAATATTTATTTATTGCACATTGTGGTTTTTCCATGATTTTCATGTAAACATAAAAACCAATTGTCGGAAAAAGTTATTGGAAAATACCCAAAACTGACATTTCACTTAATTTTGAAATGGTTGAACAAATAGGTATTAAATAATTGGCAATGTTCTTTTATAATAGTTTCCGTAATTAAACCAGACAATCTGTTAAAAATATATATGTATTTTTAAATATTAACTATTTGTATATTAAATAAAATGTTTTTATTGTTTTTGACAATGATATTTTCATTTAAAAATTAATCCTGTTCTTTACTTTTTATTAAACTGGTTAGATTTTTTTTTAACACTGGAAAATAAACGAAATTTTTTTTAATGCTTAATATTATTTTAGTATTCTTCATAAAGCACAAAAATTACTGTCATTAAACATATTGTTAAAAATTACCCAATATATCCTGATCAAAAAATTATAATCCTACTAAATATGTTCTTGTAAAACCTAAAATTATTATTTGACTTAAAGTTTTTTCCACACCTTTTGGAAAAGGACATAGTCGACTACAACTCTTCAAACATTTGATATGCCACATTAATATATTTTCATTTTCTCTTGAGTGATCATATTCTTAGAGCAGAAAATAACTTGCAACCTTTTTTCATTTAAAATAAATTTTATACTTTAAGGGAAAATAATTATGCCTCTCTGAAGGAAAAATATAGCCCAAGTTAATTGGAAATAAAATAAATTAAGTCAAATTTTTGTGGTCTAGAAAATATACTAAACCCGTTTAAAAAATATTCAAACCTTTTACACTGTGTGATTTTATGCTGTCGCCTTTGCGAAACTTTCAACTGTTAATCTTTCTTCCACATTGTGTTAATATATTATTTTTTCAAAGGGATTGGTATCCCATAGCACAAAACCAAAGGAAATTTAATTTTGCAACATAACAGCTATTGAATTCTATTTACAAGCGTGAGAAAATACTCTTTTCTCGCTTGCATTTTAACTCTGAAAATGCATGTTGCCCGCACGGCGCGCAAAAAAGTAGTATTTTCCACATGCTAGTAAAAATTTTGATCCTTATCTGCGAAAGTATCTTTTCCGAATTTAACTATCTATTTTGCAGTTGCGAGCGAAAAAGTGTAATTTTTCGCACTTGTGTTAATTGTACAAGACAACCGTTGCACCAACGACGCAAGGGTGAGTTCGGGCAAACCGTTCTGGAAAGGAAAGACACTTTCACTAGTTAGATATAAGATTTTTTAGCAGTGCAGTTTAAGGAATAATAGATCCAGGATTTAAAATATATTTTAGTTAATATTTAATTATTATAGAATAGTAAAAATCCAAACAAACGATTTAGTTTTAATAATCATTATTTAGGGTTTAAAAGTATATAAACGATGATTTAAATTATTAAAATTTGTTTAAAGCAGAACAAGTTATGTTGCTTTCTTCTTATATTTCATTTAGCCTAGGAAGTTCAGTAGAAGTGTTTGTTCAGAAGAAAGTTTGTAAAATTTATCTGAGTTATTGTATTCGTTTTTCTGAATTATCTTTTTAAGGACTTAACTTATTTTTGTTACATATTTGGTTTGTTTTAAATCTGGAGTTTTTAGTAACATTTTGAAGAATTATTTAACTACGTGGTGAGAAGTCAATAAATAGGTTGTCGAAAAAAAGAATCTTCATATTTAATTTTAATTTGTTATTCCGATAATAATAAAAGTAAGTCAAACCATTTTTGATTACGATAATACAGTTTACTATATCGATTGTACCACATTTTATACATAATGGTTTCTTTATTTTGTGAAAAATTAATTTGTTCCTAATAAATCCGAAACGTTGTGTACCAATTAACAAATAAAGACAATGGAAGTCCGATATTTTAGTATTATTAAGATTGTCTTCTACGTATTAGATTGTAACGCCGTTTGATGCAAATTACAAATGTGCCTAACAGAATATTTGGTAGTAGTTCATTTAAAATAGACTCAGGTGATACGGGTTTTAAAATGTTTGGGAAGATTCATTTCTGTTTCGAAAAGTATGAATATTGACGAACAATGTAAAAATGGATTGTAAATAAACGGTCAAACCTACGATGACAGCTTCTTATCGTTTACATTTTGTACTTGTTACTTTATAAAATGTTTCATTTGTTTCGTGGATATTAATTTTTCCTAATAAATCCATCGTGAAATTAACAAATAAAGACAAAATAAAATTATAAGATATATTTTTCCTACTTTAGTTTAATTCGTGATGCAGTATTTTAAATAGATCCCAAATTTAGCGCTGTTCTAAATAAGATCGACTTCGCTTTACCAAAGTTAGATGTTATCAATGCTTAAAAATATAATTTTTGTAGGAGACGTACACAACACATGAGATCTGTTTATCATTTAGTAATATTTTACACTTTTTGTACCCACCTGGTCCTAAATTACACCTTTCATAATTCTAATTACGTATAAAAAGAATAAAACAGTGTACACTATTTCTTAATAACAAACAGACCTAAAAAAACTTCCAAAAATCAATATTCTTTTTAACAAAATAATTAAAAAATTAGGTTTTTTTATTTATTTTTTTACTTTAATTGATATTGCATTAGTATTTTAAAAAATATCGTAAAAACCGTTTTCGAGATATTTCGAAATGGCTTTTAAACATGACAGATATCGACAATGTTAATTATGCACAATTTGATTGTAAATATCTGGTTTACAGACGATAAAAAAATGTTTTTTTCAATTAGATAAAAGACACTTATTTACCCTATTATATTTCAATTTTTTGTAATTCTTAAAAACTGTTTGAATAAACTATAATTCTATTTTATTTTGATTTAAGACTATAACGTCCACATAAACGTGGACAAGTGTTTGATTTTTATGGGTTTTTCTCTTTCTTCCGTTTTAGGCGATCTGTCAGTTTGTAGGGCTTAATAGGGCTGAGTATACTTAGTCGCAATATCCCGGGACCTGGACCAAAGCGTCCCATTGTATAAAAACTTTCCAGGCGAGTACACCTGCAAGAAATTAATAAAACATTAAATTACTATAACAGTTCATCACGACATTCTGTTTAGGGATCACCGGAATTTCCGCTGTTTCACTCTAATACCGCTTTTGTTATCATCACCCCTTTTGATACCCCATGTTTTAAAATAAAAGCGTATTTACTCCACATTTATAGAAAATGTCGTAAAATAAACCGTGTTTAATTTTGGATTTTGCGAAGAGCTTACAGAAATATTTAGTTCTTTGTCTATTTTCATTCCATTTTCGGATACTACGCAGTAACTACTTTTCTTCTTATTTACCATCGGTGGCCGTGCATTTGGTCCGTACATTTTTGGCACTAAGCCAAGCAGAAAATGCGCAGTTATATGTGACACATATATTTTCCCTATATTTTGTGTCAGGCTAATATAGTCCAAGAGCTTCTATCAACATACTACGTTTTCAGTGTCAGCTCTAGAATTTTTAATATTTTTTTAAATTAAAGAGTGAGACATGGGACCCACACCAAATTAATATTAGATGATATTGACCTCAGAGAGAATATTTTGTTAAGGAAAATTTTCTTTTTGGATTTTGCAAAAAATAGTTATTTTTTTTAGGTGCTCCCCAGGAAACAAATGAATTTTTTAAAGCAATTTTGGGATTTAAATTTTTGGATGAATTTTTTTTCGCAAGAATATCTGTCACGTTTTTCTTAAAATTAGATTTATCCGAAATATTTGCATAAGAAAATTGTTAAGTAAAAAAAATTCAACTGGCTATGGTTTTTAAAAAACATAGAAAATTGTGCGAGATTTGGAAAATGATGAAACTTTGTATTTCGTGCATTTTTTTATTGAAACCAATATCCTAGCAGGGCGCTTTCGGTAAAACCATTATTAGTGCTATTCGTCAAGCAGGAGTCACAACAATTTGAGCGTACATAATATGTAAACAGGACATCGACAAACTATCACATTATTAAATAAAATTAAAAGTAAACTGTGAATAATCTTACATTTTTACCTTCGAAAGAGTGAATTTTAAAATTTAACCACACTAAGATACCTTTTTCTGAAAAAACGAACATGTCGACAAAATGGTATCTTAGTGTGGTGTAGTTATAAAAGTCACCCCTTTAAAGGGAAAGATGTGAGATTATTATTATCACAGTTTTGTTAATAATGCTACCCTTTACTCTAGTACTTTTTTTAAACCAGTTTTTCATCTTGAATCAAAAATTAACGGATAATGGATAATGCGGATGTATCTTTTACAATAACCACAATTATTATTGGATTGTTTCATGCCCTAAAAGTATACTTGGGTTTGCTGTCGCAAAAGAAGTTTACCAATGCCTATTCTCTACTTATGAACGGTAAAATTTTAGACAATAAGAGTTATCATCACAATTAGTTTTGGAGATTAATCAACCCTCCTAAGCCGGTTGGTCAGCTCGACCTGTACCCGTTAAAGCTTAACAAGAGATAAAGCTACTTTTTCACATTCTGAATAAATTTAGCTAGGATGCGAATATTGGTACAAACACCGATGTTTTGGCTCAAGACCGTATCGAAAACGCCGACGCATTAAAAAAAAAGCTATTTCCATGCACATTTAGATGCTGAAAAATACAATCCCAAAATCCGGGTATAATCCAGTTTCTGTTAATGCCTTTTTTTGTTCTTACGAGTTTGTACTCTCGACCTCCACTTGGTCAACGTCACCACATGTGATTTTAAGAAAAGGACTACAGAATTTACTGCGGACTCCGAAACTACAGTTTCATGGCACTCTAATTGGCGAGGTGTGTTTCTCCTTGATTCCCGAGGGATAAACACGCTTTTTTCTCTAGCCTACCGCTGTTTTCCGAAAATGCTCTGCAGCGTTCAACGCACATGGTTTACTGGTAAATAAAAAGGAAAGAATAACCTTAATTTAAAAAAAAAAAAAAAGATTTTCATCGCCATAGCTGCTTCGAAAAAGTCGTAATTGCTTTTTTTTTAACCCAGAAAAAAGAAACCAGGCTTTTTAAGCTGTATACTCTTTATGTATCCCAAATCAGACCCCGCTTGGGATACTGTTTCCACATTTAGGAAATGCTGTCTCCCACGACTCTTGTATTCCTGATTTAAACCAAATTCTTATTAATGATTGTGTTCTATATGCATGTCCTTCTTTTTTAAGTATTTTTACGTCTCCGGCTCCCAAAGATTAACCAACAGAAGTTCTCGTGTAGCAGCTATTAATAGCACAACATAAAGTGCAAATTTCATACATCCCCTAATCCTATTATCACTAAATACTTATTACTCAGGTGCGCAGTTCGTGCGCTTCTTTATGCCTAAAGTGTCAAATAGTGAAATCTGCTGTCTCCGGTTTATTTTTTCCTACAAACCTCCAAATCTTTAATAGATAATAAGTTATTAGCACGGCTTCTGCTTTGATAAGTTAACGAGTAATCTTCCTCCTCTGGCAGGTCTCAACAGAGCAAGACGTAATGCTAGTCTCATGCATCCCTTTTCAGTCCAACTTGGGAGATCCCAAACATTCCATTTGGTTCGTTTCTCCATTTCTAGAGTATCCAGACCGTGGAACCTGCTACCCGCAGAATTTTTCCATTCTTCCCCAAATATTTAAGAACTATTTTTAACTACACTTAAGACACCCATGGTGTTAGTACTTAGACCTTCAGTTTTGGTGGACTATCCCAAGTTAACAAACTGCCATTTAGCTCCATTAAGACACTTACAATACATTAAAACTTAGGCTTAATCTTTCTCGGAATGAATTAAAATATCGTAATATTTAGAAAACTCTAACCAATAAATTAATGTATTTTTCATTTTTTTTAATAAATATACAACAAAGGATATTTGACAAAAATTAATCCTGGTAATTTTCTACTTGGTCCTTAAAAAAATTGTAAAAACTTTTAACATTTCAGTATCTCATGGACTATTAGAGTATAACATTTAGTAATTAATAACCTTTTTTTAATCATATCACAAAGACAAAAGAAACAACGCATTACAATAATAATGATAACGACATTTAAAAAACGTTATCAGTATTATTATAATACTGTTTACGTTAGTTATCTCATAAGGAAATAGTAACGTGCAAATTGAGAACGATTTAATTTTTATCATGTTTCGTTGACCTTCTATCCAATGTGTCACGATTTGTTTTAAAACAAAGAAATATTACAGATGTTTCAAAATGTTGAGTAATGTATTTTTATAATGTCGAGTGTAACTGTGTAAACAATTAGAGTTTTGATAACAAAACTGGTCGGATTATAAAACAATTTCGCAATACTGATAAATGCAATTATGTTAGATGCAATTTATTAGCAGTAAAAATATAAGACGAATAAGAACAAAAAAACATATGTAATTTGATAAATTAATTTTTACAATTATATGAAATAAGTAAAGAATTGCGAAATATATAAAACCAAAGGCTTTAAAAAAACCGAGTGGCTTATATTCTTAAGTCAAAATAATCTTTTTGTAATTTGACACGAAGAAAGTCTGCCAATGCTCACCCGTTAAAGAGGAGCGGCTATGTTTTGCAGAACAGAAAATAATTTTTTGTTGTTGATGTTATTTTTAAGAATTACCTTAACTGGCACAAATACATTACATCCATAGCCTCGGCAGCTTCAAAAAAACTTGGATTACTTTTTTGAGCCAGACAGTGTTTCTCTCCTCTTAACTAATGTTTTCATGTCTTAACTTCATTCAAAGAAGAGCTGTTCGTCTTATTAATTATCCCACATTTACTGTAGGATGGATGGACTGTAGGGGTCTGTCACTCTTTTAAAGGTATCTTCACGTCTTCTTCTCCGAAGAGTTGGCCAGTATAATTTCTCCTCTGGCAGCTTGGAAGAGAGCAAGACCTAATACCACTTCTATGCATGTACTTTGTTCAATCCTTCATCCCTAAACTATGGAACCTGCTACCCGCAGAAGTTTTTTCTTTTCCTCCAAATCTTCAGGCACCCATATGTACTTAGGCCCCAGCCTTCGTGGACTGTCTCATCATATAAAAAATCTGTGTACTCTGTATCTATGTCAAATTATTCCAAAAAAGTGCCTTTATTTCAATCGTTAAATTTAAATTTTTTTCCGCTATCTATTTGTGCAATAATAAATGGTGATTCTCACAGAAAGAAGTAAATTTGACCTTTAAATAACCATTAAGGACACTTTCAAGGTCAACCCCAAGGTCAGCTTAGTTTTTAAGTTTAAGATAAGTGACTCTTGACTTTTAGCTTCTTGGTACTGTTAAATGCAAAATCTTTTTCGATTTGCATTTTGCAAGTGAAAATAGGAGTACCTATTTAAAATGTTATATTAACCTTGAAATATTTATTAAGGCCACATTTAAGCGCAAATTCAGAAACACTGTAAGATGCCTGTTTAATTTTTTAAACCTTTTTTTTTAAGTTATCCGTGGTTCTTAGTTTTCGATCTACTCAGCCGTTTATACAGGGTAAAAAAAGTATGTAGCTCACGATTTTAATGGGCGATGGTAAAGCTCAAAAAAAGTCTAAAAGCTTTTATGACATATGTGTCAAAACTTGACAGATTTTTTTTATTTTGGGACAGTCCACGAAGACTGATGCCTAAGTACTAACGTACCATGGGTGTCTTAAGTGTGGTGAGAGGGAGTTTGTTCACACAGGACTTAAATTTTTGGAGATTAGGAGCAGAAGGAAAAACTTCTGCGGGCAGCAGGTTCCATAGTCTTGACACTTTAGGGATGAAGGAATGAAAAAAGCGAGAAGTTCGGAGCCTCTTTAACTGAACAGTAAAAGGATGCATAAACGTTGCACTACGTCTTGCTCTGTTGGGAGCTGCCAGGGAAGGAATTATACTGGCCAACTCCTCTGAGCAGAAGCCGTAAAAATACCTATAGAAGAGCGACAGATCCTCTACAACTCGACGTACAAAAAAAGAAGGGGGGAAAGGCCCTTTTTTAAACCCTGTTTTGGGGAAAACGGTTTTGGGGGCATTTGGGAAAAAAAGAAAAAAAAGGGGAAAAACCGGGGCCTTTTTTTTTTGGAAAAAAAAAAAAAAAAATTTGGCAAAAGCGCTATCCAAAAGGTTTATGCGTGGTCAAGTCAGTTGTAAATTGTGTGTACTGTCGCAATATTTTTGTCTGCTTAGTATCTTTTCAACTAGAAAAAAATATGCCGATATATTATTAATTAATTTACGCAAAAACTGGGTTCGTCAAAGTGAGGCTTGTGTAGAAACTAGAGAATGACATTTTGAGCAACTTATTTAAACTAAAACGTAGCTATTTCTTTTTTTAATATAATTAAAGACTTTCTATTTTTTAAGCAAAATAAAAAAGTACTGATTTAAACATAACAATTTGTGTTCTTAAAATGGTTATTCAGCATAATTTTGTGGTAAGTACAATTAATTTTCAATTACATTTTTTTAATTGTAAATATTCATCTCTTTAAAAAAAAAGTGTAAATATGTAAAACCGTACAAAAAACGTTTGACGTTCGACTCAATGTGATGAAGCGGGCGAGACGTTGTCAAATTTTTTAAATCTTTAAAAAGCCATATTTCGAAAACAATAAACTTTAAACCATGTGACTTTTTTGACTTGTTTTGAGCTCCATATCGCCCATTAAAATCGTGAGCATCATACTTTTTACACTATGTATATCAAATAACAGTAAAAAGTATATGTTGCCCACTATTTTGGACATTTCATCGTGCTTTACATTAATCCGTTTGTTACAGAATTGTTAATATCCCTTTTTTTGGGTCCTAAAATAACTTCATAAAAACAAATTACGAAAGTGGTATTCAAAATTTCCGAAAAACCCACTGGACATCCCGGTCTGTTTGAAATCCATTATCCTGCTTTATGCTTACATACGTGTGCAAGCACAAAACGCCGCCTTCGGGCATCCGGAAATTGACCCCTGATATTCTGCAAACCGTGCAAACAAGAGCTATATTGATGGATATTACGTTTTCGCTTCAAACAAATATTTAGATATTTTGCAGAAAAACTTGCGCTATTATTATTGTTTTCATAGTATGTTTGTTTATCTACATTTTGCCAATACTTTTTTTCCGTCGAAAATCTTGTAAAAATATTAGTGTGGGAGCTAAAGGGGCGAAAACGAATGTTAATACTGGCCGGTCAATTTTATTAAATTTTGTTCTTGAGGTATTTTCTAATCACAAAACGATGCGAGGTCGCATTGCCGCCCATAACAAAAATATTATTATTAAAAAATAAAAAATGAAAAATTTGGGTTATTAACAGCCGGCAGTCAGTGAAACAGCACATTGTCTATAATATACTTAATAAAAACATCGTAAGACTCGTTGTCGACGTTGCGTTCGCCGTCACAGAGTGGGACAAAGCGAAACTGTGCCACCCAAATTACTCTACAGCTCATAAAGTTCATCCGTTTGAGCTCATTGGTTTTTTAAATTTTCGTCTTGAATTTGCCTATGAATTCATTTTTTTAAATTTTTAATTTGGGTTTTTATTTTCCGGAAATTCGTCTTTAAAAAATGTATGACAAAACCTAATCTTTCGATCCCGTATAATCATTTTTGCGCAGAAAATTCGTTTTAAAAAAATCAAGGTTTGAAGACAAATTTCCGGAGAATCCAAATTTAAAAAACGAGAATTTGATAAAAAAATGAGCTTAAACGGATTAACCATATGAGCTGTAAATTAATTTGGGTGGCACAGTGTCGCCACTGTGCGGCAGACCGATATAAAAACGTTAAAAACAATATATTTTTTACGTTACATATAGCCGTTTAAAACTGATATATGGAATAGAAAATAGATACGTGCATAAAAATAATGGTCATACCTGGGAGTATCGTGCCAAAAGTCATTAACGACCAATAATCAGTTGCGCGTCGAGCGCTGAGATCGCGCACTTCTCGCCACTTTCGTATCGCGGTCTAACGACTTTTGCAACGATACTCCGAGGTCTCACCATTATTTTTGTGAACGTTTTTCTATTTTCTTTAACATACCTCGATTTCAGACAGCTATATGTGACGTGAAAAATTAATATTTTTTTGACGTTTGTATATCGGTCTGATGGCGAACGCAAATTCGACAAGAGTCTAATAATGTTTTTAAAGTTATTTAGATAATTTTGCAAAATTCGGGATTTGACGATAGTATTTGCTCACGTTTACAAAAAAATACAAATTAGGGATTTGCTTTTAAAACTTAGATTTTCTCTGAAAATTTTCTTTTCCAAAGTGTGTGTTGAGACCAATAGCATTTGGTATACAGGTTGTCCGGAAAAATGTGGAAATTCACCCGGATATAAAACAATACGTGAAAAGAATACTACAAGTTTCTATAAACTTTTTTGTATAGACCTCTACTTCAGAAATATTTGCTTCCAAAGAGCTCCAATGGATTTAAGTTACTTATACATAATTATATTTATACATAATTAATAAATAAACATTAAGTACTCCTCATTCATATCACTAATCCTAACCGTTTTCAAAAAAACGTCACTTTATTAACACTGTTAGTTGCCTATGTTCTGTCGGGTTAAATATAAAAAAGAGAAATTTTCTCTTGTCACCAACTTAATAGTTTTAATATAAAGGTAAACTTTTAGTAAAAACTTTTAAAGAGGATTTAACGTTTCCTTGGAAGTGTTAGACAATGTATGTTCATAAACATCTTGACTTCCATCCTTTATTTGTTAATTGTACACAACGTTTCGGTTAGTAATGTATCTTCAACCGTTTTCAAGTAATAACTCAGTTATCACTTAAAAACGGTTAGAGATACATTACTAACCTAAACGTTGTGTATCAATTAACAAATAAAGACAATGGAAGTCCAAGATTCTAGTGTTATTGAAAGGATTTAACGTAATACACTCGCGAAATTCTTATGTTGGTGACAGAAAAAAAATCCTCTTTTTCATATTCAACCCGAAAGAACTTAGTGTAAACAGTGTAAATAAAAGTATAAATAAAGTGACGTTTTTTTCAAAAAAAAAATAAATAAATAAATAAATAAATAAAGAGAACTTTATTTTTAATCCATAGTTAAAGGTTTTTCAAAAACGTTGTTCAAAACTCTTATCAATATAGGCGTAAAAAAAGAGGGGGTCATGAGTGTCACAGCTTAGCCGTCCATGCAGTTGTAAGTAATTTATAACACATTCTTTAATAGGTATTTAAAAAGTCTTCCTTGGTATTACATCTTATTAAAAAAAATTGGAGTATACACGGTGGTTCAATAATTATGTCTAAAAAACTTGATTCCATTGGTGCTACCTGGAAGCCAAAAATGAGACCTTTACGAAAAACGTTTATATGAATTTGGGATATTTTTTTAAATGATTTTTTTTATATCCGGGAGATTTCTCACATTACCCGGATACCCTGTATATTTGGTGTGGGTCCCATGTCTAACTTTTTATATAGAAAATTTTAAAATCTTAGATAGTGATGAGCGAGACCGGTCTTGGTCTTGCGGTCTTGGTCTTGGTCTTGCAGCAAGACCAAGACCAAGACCAAGACCGCCTTCTCGCTTGCAAGACCAAGACCAAGACCGGGGTATGCAAGACCAAGACCAAGACCGAGGGGTGCAAGACTACGCAAGACCAAGACCGACCTGCAAGACTCTTGCACTTTTGTCACTTTTTTTTAAATTATAATATTCAATTTTTATATTCAATATACAGAGGTATTTCATACAGACATGACAAAAAATGTGTCAAGAACTGCCTAAAAAGGCGATTATTTTATGAGTAACAGGTTTTTTTAATAAAATAATAATTAAATCGATCACTTCGTTTTTTAATAAAATTATCTAAAAACGATAACTAGTAGATTCAGTAACATGTTTCAAAAATAATAAGATTGTGACTCAATGGTCCGACAAAGCTCGATATCTCCAAAACCGTTTACGACAGAGAAAACTAAGAGTACAAAAGTTATAGAAGCTGAAAATTACTTACCTATTCCTATTTTTTTTTTTTTAATTAGGTATCTAGGGATGCCACTTACTGGATGAAAAATTTCCAAAATCCAGGAAAACATTATTTTTGTGCCACACTGTAAGAATCATTCAAGCTCCTTTAAACTAAGATATAAATGTAAAAGTGATGGTTTAATGAAAAATATATTTGTCATTTTACGTAGGAATAATTTTTTAATTTTTACAATTTTAAATTTCACTTCCGGTTTAGACGGAAAAGTCAAAACAATGCCAAAAGCATAATGATGACGTCATTTTTGTCAAAACCGAAAATGATATATAAAAAACCATCTACATCGACATTGTACCTATATGGGTAGCGATTTTTTTAAATGAATTTTTTGCTATAATTTTTCTATTTTAGGTTAAAAGCTAAAATAAGGAAGTTTTCTTGAGTGGTAGTGGATTTTTTGGAAAATTTTGAAATAGAAAATAATTTTACATTTTACACCCTTTTTTCTATAGTTTTTGTATATTCAGTTACCATTATGAACGGTTTCGGATATATCGATCTTTGTCGCACTATCGAGCCACTTTTTATATGCAGAATGTTTATAAAGTATTTGTACAAACTTTGTACGGCAAATGTTTGACTAATTTGAACATAGAAAGTTTATTTTAACTGAAAAGCTTCCTAAATACCTTTTTTTTAATTAGAAACCAATGTTTACATATCAGAATCATTTTCATGGAAATTTCACATCTGGTTGAAATAATAAAAAAATTTCTGCCCTTAGAGTACTCAGTATTGTAATTTTATATGCTTCTTCAAAGAAAATTTAAATATTTCCTATCACTAAAATGAAGCGCTATAAATAAATAAACCCCTACATTTAAAATATCCTTTTTAATCAAATAATTTAAATATGCATGTAAGGTTAAAATTGGTATATTTTAAAATTTTAAAACAAAAAATTTGATCTCCATCTTTATTTATTTGTAAGTATTAAAAAAATATATATTTTATTCAGGATTGCTTAGTTTAAACTATTACTACCCAAAAAAAGCAAGACCAGCAAGACTCTTGCAGCAAGACCAAGACCAAGACCGGGTGGGGCAAGACCAAGACCAAGACCAAGACCTTCTTTGGGCTTGCAAGACCAAGACCAAGACCAGACTTGCAAGACCAAGACCAAGACCAAGACTAGCCCGGTCTTGGTCTTGGTCTTGCTTTGCTCATCACTAATCTTAGATTTGCCTTTGATATTTACTAAGAAATTTTATGATTGCTTTTTTAAATTTACAGGGTTATTATAAGAAACGTAATAAGTGGTTTTTCTTTTTCAAGAATGTGCTCATTTTCCTTCTGTAGGACACTTATAGTTGCTGTAAGAACATTTTTGGGGGGGGAAACTTTTGAGACTAAAATTTTTTTAACAGATACTGTTAGCATATTCTTATTATATTAATAAACCCTTGAAGTGCTGGTTGGGAAAAGAATAAATACCATAGAAACTCTCTTTCTGGAACGTTATTATGTACTTTTTAGCAATGTTTTAACATAAGCTTTTTACAAAAAAAATGATACTTTAAATAAATACTTTAAACATTGTGACAGAGCTAACACTTTTTTTAATATATTCCATACCGAGCTTTAAAATTGTACTAGGTGTCTAGTTCTTCAGAATAACGATTGTATTCCGGTAAATACAATAAAATTTTTACCCAAAAATAGAAATTCAGCTTTTAATGCATTTATAAAAAGCTCTTTTTAACATAAAATTTCCCTTATTGGCTCTTTTTTAAAGCAAATTCTAATTTCAAAGTCAGACCAATTTTACGTGTCATTCGACTGTGACTTTGCTTATTACAACTTGTTTGTTGCTCGGGCATCAGAATGAGCATTTCTATATTTAAATATTGACCCTTTCTCCGTCAGATGGCTGTACTCGGCGTAAGTTATTACACGTGTGCTCTGTAGCCAACCAGTACCAACATTCTATATCTATTTCTTGTGCTCTAATATCGTTATAGTCGAGTTGGGGTGCCGATGCTGTATAGAATGACCTATGAATAGAGCACCGGGTCTGTGTATTCTAGAAAGTCTTTTTTTAGTACATACCCATTCTGATGCTAAATTAATCATTAAATGTCAGAGCAAGGAAAGATAGGAATTATAAATCTGACTACACCATAGACACTCATTGTATACCAATCTGCTTTCCCAGTCATATCATATCTCGTATGTTCTCTATCAATTTCTCTATTAATTCTGTATTTCAAATTATTGGTATAAAACCTTTCGTTTAAATGTAGTTGCCATTATTTTGAACAACTGAATTTTGGTTTAAAAATACAAATTATATTTTAACTCTTCTGTCATTAAAAATTGAAGATGCCATTAATAAAATATGGGCAGTCACTTATGAGCAATTAAAAAGTATTTTATAATTTATATAGTAATCACAAATCACACAACTTACACATTTGCATTATGTAAAATATCTGTAATGTTTTCTTGATTAAGTTTTAATTGCTTGTTTATTATTTTGATATTTATGAACTGATGATTTGTTTTCAGGCCTTATCTGATATAACAGTTATAATTAAACTGTTGTATATTTTCTTTCTAACCTTGGATTAATTTTATTTAACTAAAGTGATCTTAGGGTGTAGACTGCCGCGTTGTTTTAAAATGGGTTTTACGAATACTAAATTTAGGTTTTTTTTACCTTTATAACAGCCCACAACGCTTAGGTACTAAGTACCTTGGATGCCAGGCTTTTAGATGCTTAATCTATTTTCCTCCAGTTTCGTCAAAGTTAGCCAAGTACCAAAACATACAGATATTGCATTTCACGGTACCTTTAAGACAACCTCTGACCTTTCCACAATACCTTCTGGGTAATGTCATCCAGACAGACTCTACAGTTTCATGTAGATTCCGAACCACACCCAACGACACACGGTTCTTACTAGTGGCCAGCCATTCATTTACTATGCCTGTACGGCTTTGCTTAACTTCGTTGATCTTACGGAAAGCAATATTTATTTTTAAAAAATTTCTGACAACTTTTAGTAATAAATTTGGCTTAGGTTTAAAGGGCTTGGATAAAAGTACAATTTGAGGGACAGCAAATTTAGAAGATCATAAAATGTCACATTTAGTAAGTTTTCTGATGACTAGAAAATATGTTTAGTATTATTTTTTTACGTTTTCTTTTAAAAAGTTATGTACAATGACCGCCAAAAAAATTTTGAAAAACTTGATTATAAATATATATATTATATATATATATATATATATATATATATATATATATATATATATATATATATATCATTTCTTTACTTATGCAGTAATCTAAAAATCAATATTGACATTAGACTCATAGACCGAGATTAGTTGGCAGGATATCTAAAAAAAGGACTTGAAAGGGCTGCTTCGAAATTGATTCTAAGGTAATGTGCAAACTTTGGGATAAAAATTTTAAAAGAATTAAAAAAGATATATATATTTTTATTTTTGTTTAATTCAATTACAAATCCAAACTTTGTTTATAAGGTTTGTATATATAAATTTATAAAAGTAAATTTTGATAATTGATCTTTAAAATAATTTTCGTTGAAAAAAAAAAACATAAATTTGAAAAAAAGATCCATATTCCAAAAATTAAATTTTTGCATTTTATGTTTTTTTTTTAAAGGATAATTATTTAAAATGTATATATGTTATTTTACACTTTAACCGAGAAAATTAAAAAATTGCAGGTACTTAAGTTTGTAAATCTGTTTTTCTATTTAAAACAAATTGACGTAAATCAAATTTGATGAGCCATTGTCAAATATTACACTTCACATTAATTTGTTGCATTTGTTTCAAAGCCTACTTAAGTATCAGTTTCAATATAAAATATTGAACGTGTGACTGAAGTTAATAATTAATACAGGTCCAAAAAAAAGTGGTGTGTGCTGGATGTTGGACTTAAATTTTTTGATGTTTTTTTTTCTACGAATCTAAAGCCAAAATTAAGGGTCAAAAAGAAAAATCGAGATAAACCCAAAAAACCGACACGGTACATTTAACGGTAGTAACCTGCTACAACGGAATTTTGGGACTACGACGATATAGACTATAAGATATACAAAAAAATTCATATAACAAAGAAGAGAGTTTTTAAAATTGTCTTTATAAAAAATTACAAAAGCATTTTTGATAAGATAAATAATAAAGGAGATATAAACGAAAATTTAATTTTGACAAAAAATTTCAGTCCAAAATGGGATTTTTTTTTATTAATGTGATTTTTGTTTTTTTTTATGATATTTTTCATAATATAATACATGTATAAATTTAAAATCCCTTAAAATTTGCAAAAAATATTCAAAAATAAAAAAAAAGTTATTTTTAAATATTTTCTCGAGGCATACCTTAAAAAAATCCAGAAAATTCGGGTTTTTGATTATAACTCGAAAAATATTGCATTTAGACAAAAAGATTATATAACTTGAATTCAGGGTTTTGTAAAAATACATAGTTTATGCCCTATAAAGTCTCGTGTATCTTATACAGTTTTTGAGATATTGACGTTTTTAATAAAAAAATTTGACTTCAGATTTGTGTTCAACAAAAAAGACCACACACCACAAAAAAAAATGGTTTGCGCTGGGTGTAGGATTAAGATTTTCCGGTATATTATTTCCGCTGAACACGAATCTGAAGTCAAAAGTGGGGGTCGAACCGCAAAAAAAATCGAGAAAACCCCAAAAAAAACCGATACGGAATGTTTGGACTACTACTATATAAACTATAAGAGATACAAAAAAATTTTAACACATCACACAAAAATAAAACTTTTTAAATTGTCTATAAAAAGTTATATAAACATTTTTGATACGATAAATAATAAACGAGATATAAAGGAAAATGTTATTTTGACAAAAAATATCAGTTCAAAATAGGATTTGTTTTTAATTATTGTGAGTTTTGAATTTTTTTATCATAAATTATTTATTTTATTCATTTCAATCACAAATCACTTAAAATTTGCAGAAAAAAACCTGACAATTCGGATTTTTGATTATAACTCGAAAAATATTGCATCTAGACAAAAAGGTTATATAACTTAAATTAAAGGTCTTGTAAAATACATAGTTTATGTTTTATAAGGTGCCGTGTATCTTTTATAGTTTTTGAGATATTGACGTTTTAAATTTTTTACGTTACTATCCGAAATTACTTTTTTTTATTTTTTGCTATTTGACCCTCAACTTTGACTTTTGGTTCATGTTCAGCGGAAAAAATACGCCAGAAAATCTTAGTTCGACACCCAGCACACACCACTTTTTTATTTTGTGGACCTGTGTTATCAAAGAAAGTGATGTACCTACACTATGTACAGGGTCTTTGATTATATTTACGTGGTTTCTGGAGCCTTTATTTTTGAAGACAGAAAAAATGTTTTATATAAAAATTGCAGGTTTTTTCCATATTATCTTTTGAAATTATTATTAAAAAAATATTGCAATAAAAAATGGAAAAATATAGGACACTTTAACTTTTTTTAAATGGAACACCCTGTATATTATGAGCTACAATAAAAGATTTTTTTTCTGATTTCAAATATATATACATTGATATATTTGATTAACGTTTTTAATATTTATATTAAAATATAAATAAATTTAAAAAAAAATCATATTAGTATCAAGAAAGCTTTGAAAACAAATTATTTTAATAAATTTGACGTATTGATATTGTAAAAAGTTGAAATTTATCATTTTAACTATTAAAAGTAGTTAGTATTGCTTTTTTGTGGATGGGCTATTCAGAAGAACAAAAAATCGCTATTATGCGTCTTTTTTATGGTAACAATAATAATGTGACGACAGTGCAAAGGGAATATTACTTATTATATCCTTAACAACGGGTACCATCTATAGATACTATTAAATACATAGTAAGAAAATTTATTAAACGAAAAAGCTTTAAAATTAAGAAAAGGACTGCAGCACAAAATGAAAACAATGTTTTGGATATCCTCGTTTTTTCATGATAATTATTATACTTTTTTTATTCGACTTACACTAACTACTTTTAATAATTTTAGAAAATCCTGAAATATCAATCTCGGATGCGGCATCTGAACTTAAAACAGATCATAAAATTTATTTAACCTTAAAATTTTACAAATTTTATCCTTATAAATTTATGTCCGTTCAGAATATTCCTGAACAAAACATGCAGAATCGATCTAAGTATGCATTGGAAATAGCTAGGTTTATGAAGCAGGTCCAGTGAAAACCCTCACCAAATTCAGCAAAATACCAATTTTATTGTTTCCATGGCTTTCTTGATACTAATATGAAACTTTATTGTAATTTATTAATAATTTAACCTAAAATATCTTAAAAATGGTTCATCCAAATATCGTCAATGTATATATATTTGAAATCAGAAAAAAAAGATCTTTCGTTGTAGCGCATAATATACAGGGTGTTTCATTTAAAAAAAGTTAAAGTTACCTATGTTTTTCCATTTTTTTATTGCGATATTTTTTTACTGATAATTTCAAAAGACAATATGGAAAAACAATGCTTCAATTTTTATATAAAATATTTTTTTCCGTCTTCAAAAATAAAGGCCTCAGAAGCCACGTAAATACAATCAAAGACCCTGTATATTCCTCGGGGCTTCGGTTTTTATAACACTTCTTTTAATAGTAGTTTTAAGACTTTTGCTTGGTATTACATCTTATTAAAATTAATTTGGGAGATAGCTGGTGGTTTAATAATTATGTCTTAAAAACTTAATTTTATTGTTCCCTTTGGGAGCTGAAGAGGAGGCCTGTACGAAACAGGTTTGTGTAAACTTGTAGTATTTTTATTACGTTTTTTTATCATATTCGGGAGATTTTCCTTATTTTCCCGGACACCCTGTATGTATTACAATGACGTTACAGTTAAAATATAGACCACAAAAGTATATTTAGGTAGTAAAAAAATAGCCAAAGGATATCGATCACCATCCGAGCTACCTTTACCAATGACCCATAAATTTTCTCTAAGATTTAATAGCTACCTTCTCTAAAAAAGGGCAATTTATTTTATATTTTCCTACTACCTTAACTTATCCTTTAGGTTTATAGAGGAGAGCACGTCTCGTAAAATGAATGGATGCGGATATTGCGTAGGATTTTAAATCTAAAAGACTCTGAATTAAGTCCCGGTGTATGGGTAAAAGAATTACTTTTATGGCCGAATAAATCCAGCAAGGCCTATTAAAGGGCATGCAGATGCGCGACACTGCCGACCATATTTTCTCGGGACCGATAATTCTTCCATACACGGTCCGGGTTGAATACGAATACGGGAAACCTTTAAATTTCTAAAAAAGCAGCCGAAAGGCACCAGATGTTTACATAATTTAATAGCGTCGGGATACGTTTTTCAATCAAGAGGGATTACATTTTTAAGGAACCAAGTCAAATAAAGTATTTTATTTCATATTGTTTCATTGGGCCGTATGAATAAAAGTGTATAAAACCTTTTACTCGCAAAATTTGAAGCATATAGAGCATATGTATTTTATAAATAAAAATGTAAGTGAAAGCGTCTATTTTTAACCGTATATGTAATGTTGTCATTACAGACTTTTTAAAATCTTGAAATTTTTATATTTCTATACTTTTACATTTTGGACGTAACTTAAGCTGCGTTTACACCAAAGTCTTTCACTAACCCTTCCACAAGTTGCGGCAATTTTTTGCTCGTTTGTAGCAACTTTTTCTATGTTACACTTGTGGAGAGACAAATCTTTCACTAAATTTTGATTACTCGCGGAGTACCGGCGGTAAAGATCAAAGTAAGTTGACAACTAAAAGTGGAAGATTTGTTGCTGTGCGCTTTGCACAATAAATTTGTGGAAAACTAGTGGAGAACTGGAGAAATTGCTGCCTAAACCTTTCGCGCCAATTCTTTGGCAACAAGTTTTTCAGTTGTTTTTCTACATTTGGGAAAAGCAACTTTTAGTTTTCTACAAAAAAAAACTTCCACTTATTGCTCTAATTTAGGAAAAGCAACTTTTGACAATTTATAGATGTCAACTTTGGTGTGAGCGCGTGTTTAAGGGAGAAATTGGCAATTTTATGAATGGTTAAATTATGTAGTAAAAATCTACTTTTTTAAACAAAATAACAAAATTAAGCTTAATAATGTGTTAAAGACTCCTTGATTGCGTATATACAAATATTGACACGTCTGAACATTGTTCAGGTGCTCTATATCCTCTGGAAGTATCTCTTTCCACTCTACCTCTAAAATATGTATCAGTGCTTCCAAAGTCTGTAAGTTAAACAATTTGCAACCTAGGATGACCCACACATGTTCAATCGGAGAGAGATCGGGCGATTGGGAGGGCTATGGTAAATCGTTAATGTTGTGTTGATCTGGGAAGTCTACGGTTACTCTGGCCACATGTGGTCACGTTGTCTTGCGAAAAAATGGGTTTTTGATCGTCCCAAGATATGAATTGATATATGGTTATAGTTCCACCCAAAGATACTCAAGGGCCATCATATTACTTTTAAAGTATCCTGCTATTATATCAAACAAAAGCAAAATTCATAACTAAAAATCACACGGTTTCATTCCTGATTCAATAAAGTCTATCTTTGGAAACGTCTGTACGCATTCTAAGTACCCTTTTGTGGTCTTGAAACCACTGATTCGCAATCGTCCGAGTCTAAATAGAGCAATTTTTAAGAGCCTCTTAGTTTAAGTCGGCGATTCTGACGCCCTGTTGTATCATACGACAATTGGTGTCCTTAGTTCTGTATCTTTGGCCTTCTTGAAAAACATTTTAAAATAGAACGTAAGAAACGCTGTGTTCTTTTTAAAGTTTAAACATTTGCCTCAAGGAGCACACAATTTGCTTCCTATTAAAGTCACTAAGACTCCGAATACGACCAAGTCATTGTCAAATAATATTCTTATAAGTCTAGCCACTATTTTTAAAACACTGTATGTCGCCTGCGACGTACGGGGTCATCAATATAAATAGCTTGATTAGCATATTATTTTTATTCGAGGGAATTTTCACAGAAAATATATGTCAAATAATTATCCGAATTTATCCTTAGGACATCGAAAAAACTAAACACAATCACTCGAACTAATACAACAGTTATCGACAATATTATTATAACCTAAAAATATAATAAAACAAGTAAAAATAATAAGTAATAGGCAAATACTACGCAAAAACTCTTCCTGTAAACGCGATGGACTCAGCCGGCTGTCTGGCTGGAAGAGGGTAGTGATTGGACTTATTAAAACATTATTCGACGATGATCAAGTCTTTGCACTCAAAGCAAATTAACTTGTTAAAATAAGGCATTTTAAAACAACCTCCTCAAATGTTAAACCGTAGATGTGCAAAATTTTGTTAAACTTTAAATGTACAAGTTTAAAAACATTTTTAAAAATCAGCATATGCTAAAGATAAGGCTGAAAATAGACTGCAAATAAATGCACTTTCGAAATATTATTGAAATAGGGTTTGTAAATACTAGGTGTTTACCTTTCTTAGTCACTAAGCATATAAAAGTAAATATAACATTCGCATCAAAAAATGGATATAAAGAATTTTAGATGGGTACCTCAAATTTTCTTATCACATACTCGTCATTTAAAAATATAACGTTACTTTGCGTTCAGCCTTAGATTTATAAGACAAGCTTTTGAATCTTGAAATTATAACTACAGATTACGAGTTTAAAAATATACCGACACGTGTCTATTAAATTTTTAAGTTAATTGCTCTTTGGGCATTGATCCAGAAAACTCGACCAGGCCAGTGTCCGCCACTGTCTAATTGCATTTAAACCTGTCATATCACTGATTATAAACAACCTTGACTGCTTACCGCGAATTAACTTCCAAGCATCCTACGTCAGCTGATTGCCAACATTTACCAGCCTGCCTGGCTACAGTACCGATAATTATAATCAGTGGTGTAACGACTAAAAATAACTTACCTCGTATTTAAATTTATTTTTATTGTTAAGGATTAAAGATTAAATAAACGCAAATACGCTATAAAAATTAGGTCAAAACTCAATATGTTTTCCAACTAAGGACTTATTTAAGTCTAACGTATCTATGATCGCAAGACTACCATCAAGGTGTGTTATAATTAACAGAAGAGAGAATTTAGTATAGGTATTCAGAAATAATTATTTTTTTCTTTAAGCGTCAGTTAATTGGTCATTACTTGACTATGAAGGCGACCGCGAAGTGGCACTTTTTCCTTCGCCAGAGCTTGACTTTTCACTTTTCCGCCGGCAGAGGAAAAAGTGTTATCATAGCGACATAGATACAAACAAACAACAAAACAAGCGTCAACAACCTAATATTTATTAAACCAAAAACAAAACTAAAATTTTATTTATTACTACATTTTATATTAAATGTACTTACTCAATAATTTCTTGTCAATACGGAATTAAACCGCAATTGGAGACGCAATTTTAAAAATAATTATTGTTGACAGAGCTACTGACAGCTTTATGTTACATTATTATAGCAACTATTTACCGACACTGCTCTAAGCCGCCTTAATAACAAAGTCTACATAATTTTTGTAACATCGATGAGAATGATGACTTTTTATTTAGGAAGTTATTAAAACACTTTTTTCCATAAATGACCAACCACGTCTTATTTTTAAGTACCTGCTTTTTTATATAATGCGATCTTTGAAATCATTTTTATCTGCCTTAGGACCGGAAAGTACAACAAGGCCGCAGAGGGGTTATTCTCGCAGTATTGTTCAAACCTTTAAGAGTTTTATTGTTTTCTGCAGTTTAGTTTGTCTTTGTGTCGTTTACAGTACAGTCAAGTGTTTAAGACGATTTTGATATAAAATGGCAAGTTCGAGTCCGTCGATGTTGTAAAAATCGAGCCGATGAATTTTGTTATATATGTGGACGATTTATTATACAGTCCCAAGCTAGATCTTTATCTGAGAAAGTCAAAAAAGCCCATTTTTTATATTTTATATAAATTGGGAATCAAGAAAAAAGTTGGACTTTTCATGTTTGTCGTGTGGGTTCTCACGTAAATTTAGTCCAGTGGATGTATCGCAAGAAAAATTCTATACTGTTTGCTGTTTCTATGGTGTGGAGAGAACCTACCTTTTGCATCACTAAAACAGAAGGGATTTCAAAAAAGCATAGAGACAAAATATGGTATCCATTTGCCTTCTGCGCTAAGGCCAGTTCCTCATTGCCCGGAACTACCGGTACCAATAGCGCCTTTAAACCTGGACATCATGTTTCCCAGTGATTCTAATTCTTCATCAGAATCTGATCCACAACTTCCTAATGAAATATCTAAGCAGTTCATATGAGCTTGGACACAAAGAGAAAATCTTCGCTACTGGCATGAACTTCCGGGTCTCAGACACTCGAAGGCCTTCATAAGCCCACCGAACCAACAATGTACTGTCAAACTACTGGAGCAATCAAGGGTACACCTTAAAACTCTAGTGGGACTGTACACGGGCCACTGCAGATTAAAATACCACATGCACAAGATCGGCCTAGCGGAAGACGCCGAGTGCCGCATGTGCATGGAGGGGGATGTATCGGCAGAACACATACTGTGTTCTGCCAGCAATGGCACGACTAAGATCTCGCAATCCTCGGTCAATGACACCTTGTTGCCGGGGGAGTGAAGATCTCTCTCCCAACAGGATCATCAGATTTATTAGAGTCTGGATGTGGTGAGAAAAAAAAGGGTGTGAGCCACAAACCGATCGGTAACGGTGGAAGGGTGTTATACCCACTCACTTTAAACCTACCTACCTACCTACTTCCTAAGAAGACCAGTTGTTAAACAACATTTTTACCAACTACCAGTGAACCTTACTTAATAACTCAGAATAAATTAAATGACTTGGTACGTGACCTAGGATTGTCAAAAAAAAAATCGAAACTTCTTGGTTCGAGACTTTAACAGTGGAACTTGTTAGATAAAAAAGCAAGTGTTTCACTATAGGAAAGACGGAATGTAACATTATCAAGTTTTTTTTAATGAAAGGGCCGCTCTGTGTCTGTTGTGATATTGATGGTTTAATGAATGAGCTTAATATGGAACATAATCCTACCGAGTGGCGTTTATTCATAGGTTCGTCGAAATACAGCCTTAAAGCAGTCCTGCTTCATAATGGAAACAAAAAAAAGCATTTATTCCTTTAGCTCATTCAGTGGCAATGAAAGAACCCTATGACAACTTAGCAGCCATATTAAATCTTGTTAATTATGAAGAGTATCAGTGTGAAGATTTAAAAGTCATAGGCATCTTGCTAGGACTTCAAGGGGGTTTTACAAAGTATTGCTGTTTTTTCTGTCTATGTGACAGTAGGGCAACAAAAGAACACTACAGTAAAAAGGATTGGCCTCATAGGACATCTTTTGAACCTGATACTCAAACATTAAATATGCCCCCCTTGTTAACCCAAAAAAGGTTCTGCTACCGCCTCTCCATATTAAACTTGAACTAATTAAAAACTTTGTCAAAGCCATGGACAAGAAAGGTGGTGGTTTCCAGTACCCAAGAGAAATATTTCCTTAACTAAGTAATGCAAAATTAAAAGAAGGCATATTTATTGGACCCTAGATATAGAAGCTCCTAAATGATATCCGTTTTTAAAAACAGTGAAATGAAAAGAAATTGACAGGCTTGTAGTACGTGTCTTGTACGTGTAGTGAAAGGATTTCTGGGCAACAAAAAGTATGAAGATTATAAAAGCCTCATACATGAACGGTTGAGAACCTATGAATTACTAGGGTGTCGCATGTCTCTAAAAATACATTTTTTTGTACTTTCATTTGAGGGTGCAGTAAGCGACGAACAAGAAAAGTGTTTTCACCAAGGCATCAGGATGATGGAATCAATATACCAGGGACGCTGAAACCCATTTATATTGAGCGACTACTGTAGGTTTTTAAAAAGGGATGATGCTACAGAACACAAAAAAAATAAGTAAACGTTTTTGTCGCTGTATCATATCTCGTGCAATATATTTTTTATTCACATAACAACCAATCCTCAGTAATGGTTTGCATAGATTCCACATGTTTTATATGTTTATATTAAATACATTTATTAGATTTTAAAAATATGTCGTCTCCTCTTTTTTCTTCTCATAACAAAAAAACTGTACTTGTTACAGTTATTAGTTTATCATCTTCGGATTTAGGACTCTAAATTACTTTAAACAAACGTATTTTCATCAATGTTACTTTACAAAAAATTAAATTTGTTGACTTGTCTAATTATAACTATTAAAAAGATGTTTTTGCATTAAATTGTCGACGTTTAAAAAAATGGCATATTTTATTGAAAGGAAAAGTTACTTTTTATGGCTTGCTCTCTAATAACAGCCTCCGTTCGACTGTTAAACACGAGCGCGCCATGAGAAGTATCACTTTTTCTTCATATAAAATAATATACTATTTATTGTCCATTTTATCTACAGCAGTAAGCTTTCTACTTACAGATACTGCGGTAGATGTACCCATTGAAAATTAAAAATTATTCTTCAGATTTGGCCATATTTTCGAAACTATTAAAAATAGACGTTAAAAGATCTTTTAAGGATGATATAATATACAGAGTCGTACCTCATACAGTGTGTCCAAATTGGGCCTACATGTATTGGTAACTCGGGAACCATTAGAGCTACAGTGTTGGTTAAATTAGAAAAGTTTTAGACAATGTAATTGCAAAATTAAATCTGCTTTCAAATTTTATTTATCTTTTATGGTTTTTAAGATAATTAAGAAAAACCAAAATGATGCATTTTAAATTTTTGCCTGTAGCTCGCAAACTACCAATTTTACGGTTTTAAGATTACTACATTATTAGAACACTTTTTTAAGAAAAAATTAATTTAAGTAAAAGTATTTTTCTAACTTTATTTGTTTTTGAGATATTTACCCACACTTTGGATTTTCATACGGACGCCATATTGGATTTTTACATTTTTGAAAAGAGCTCTTCAAGAGCTTTTTAATGATCTATCACATGTCTAGGTTTTCAGATTGCTTAAGCTCTAAAAACGATAATTTTTGTTTATTTGATAGTAGCCTTAGACAAGACTGCGTAATGGCCGCCGCGTTTCATAAAAAACAAATTATACGCATCCGGAGCGGCATCAACCTAACCATAGACATTTAAGATTCTTAAGATGAACTTGTTACCCTATGGATCTTTTGTGAGAGCGAAATTCAAAACATATACAAAAAAAGTGATGCTTTTTGCAAAAATTAATACTTCCTAATATTACCTTAAACTGATAATAATTAAACACAACTGTAAAACAAAAATGTATCAGTAAACAAGAAAATAAAATCACAGTACATGTCTTCCTCCATTTTCCACACATTTCTCGCATCACCTCCCTGGTACTGTGCGCTGGACATCCGTCTTGCTGGAACCACAAATTATTCATTTTATTTGGCGGAACTGTATTTCCAATGGCCGGTAAAATCTGTTCTTGCAGGAGTAGCAAACACCTATCTCCATTCAGAGTTTCTTCAAAAATAAATGGTCCAATTAAAAGGTTGTCTAAAACAGAAAAATAAATGTTTTATTTAATTGTGAGACGTAAATTAAAGGTGCATTTTAAATTACCTATGATGCCACACCAGGCATTAAAGCCAAACCTTGTTTGTAGCTGTTTTTCTTCTAAATTATGTGGATTTTCTGTATCCCAGCAGTAATAATTGTGCCTATTAAAAATTCCACAATATGTAAACCGGGTTTCGTCTGTCCAGAGAATCTTAGATTGGAAATTGGGTATCTGTTGACATTTAGTAATAAACCATTGACTAAAGGTGATTCGTCTATTAAAATCATTCCCCTGAAGACCCTGGACAATACGTGGTTTGTATGGATGAAAACGGTGTTTTTTTAAAGACCGATGCACAGATGACTTAGACTTGTTGTAGCTGTTTCTTCTAAATTTGGGTTAATATCTTAAAATCACAAATAAATGTGAGAAAAATTTTTTACTTAAATGTAAATTCTTTTAATAAAGTATTCTAATTGAATGTATTAATCTTAAAACCGTAAAATTGGTAGTTTCGAGCTACAGGCAAAAGTTAAATAATGCACCATTAGGTTTTTCTTAATTATCTCAAAAACCATAAAGATAAATAAATCTAAAGCAGATTTAATTTTGAATTAAATTGTCCAAACTTTCAATTTAACCAACACTTTAGCTCTAATGGTTATTAAATCATGTACCAATTTGAAACTGTTACAAGATATAAACTGATAAATTTTACAATAAAGAAAAGTTTAAGGGGATGCAAAATATAACTTGACACCCGGTACCCAACGACCCTGCTTTTCTGCCATAACCATAATTATAAACAATATTCTTTATTGGCCACTAATAATTACCATCGCAACGCAATGCGTGATATATACTGTTAGAATATACTGTTGCGTTTATGAAAAATAATTATGTATGTAATATAAAACGTGATCTCCGAGGTGATGGATGGATTTGCCTAATGAGTATAATGAGATCATGTCTATTCATAAATAAACTTATTAGAAAATAGTTTTTATTTTTCTAGTGGATATGCAACGAGACAATGTGGAATATCATTAATCATTTTGAAGGCTACTAAACTTTCATATATATGCATTTTTATTTTATTATATATTCGATATTTAAATAGAGCGTATATCAAAATTATAGCCATTACACCAATAAAAAATAGATGGCATGTAAATATTGTTTTTGTTTTTGGGCACGGATTTTTATAGCATGATTTAAATACGATTACTTTACCGAGTGACACAGCGGGCATGTAACAGCTCATAGCTTTTTTATTTATTAGAGTTAACTTTTAAAATTTTGGGTGATGCGCCTGTAACAAGAACACGCTTGTAATGACTTAAAACCAATTTTTTCACTTCCGGTCTAACCGGAAGTAACCCTAAATTGTAAATTTTAAATAGCATCCTGTATATATTTTTAGCCTATCTAATCCGCCACAGAATTCTCCTTTAAACCTTGTGTCACACTTCATTTCATTTCAAAATGGCTGGTAAAATCTTTTTTTTCCCAAAATTTTAGAGAGCATGATATGACAATTACAAACTATCAACATGTGAAAATAGTCCCGTAACTGAAGACCTGAAAGTACCCCAAGCTGTAAATAAATCTGTACAGTTTTCGTTTGTGGCGCAATTCTTAGGTCTTCGCGGATGCTTTCCAGCGGAAAAAGTTTATCACGATTCCGACAGGGAATCCGCTCAAAATGTTTCCCCAAAGTCCCAAAAATGAGTTTAATACAAATATCTGCCAAAATGTGCTAGTTAAAGAATTTTTGTTTGGACAAAAAATGAAGATCGCCTCAAAATCTACAAAAATGGTGTTAACCATTTTTTCGCAACACCAATATTTTTCGCAAAAACGGCCGTCGAAAAAACCATAACTTACAGATTTTCTAGAACTCCGGAAACAGCTAAAAAATGCAGATGGGCAAAACAATTTTTTACCAAAACGCAAGAAAGATGGTGAAGGAAATTTTCTGGGATCATTAAACACTTGCTAAGGTCTCATTATAAAAAAAATGTTAATAACAAACAATTTTTTTTTAAATATTAATAAATTAATGGGATACTCCTAAAATATTGTAAAACAAAACCTTTTGACCGCTTTTTTTAATATTCTAGAAAAATCAGAATGGACCACAAGCTCATATGCAACGATAGGTACGGGTTTTCTCATTCCAATGTACTTTGAATAATTAAAAATGTATATTATTGTCCAAGTAAAGGAAAAATTCGTCCGCCCGCCTATAAGTGAATCTATGAAGATAGCGGCATTCTAGAGGTAGAGTGGAGCTAAAATGAGGGGACTTTTGGTTACTGTTTTCTCAAAAACTATCGACTTTTCGAAAAAAGTTATAAAAAGCATTTTTGTAGACTACAAAGCGGTCTTCATTTTTTTTCCTAATAAATATTCTTCAATTCGCATATTTTGGCAGATATTAGCGGGAAACCCATTTTTCGGGCCTTGGAGGGCCATTTTCAGCCCTTTTCCACCTGTTAATGTTGATAAACTTTTTTTCGTTTGAAAGCATCCCCGAAGATTAAGAATTGCGCCACAAGGAAGAACTATACAGATTTATTTACAGCTTGGTCCCTTTATTTACTGGACTAAAGGCGTTGAGATGTGAAGAATAAGGTGTAAAAATATTAATGATATTGATAATTTTTATCCAATTAATAAGAGCTAGGAATAGAGGTTTAATTTTAATTTATTAATTTTTAAAGAAATTTAATTTTTTAATGCTTAATATTTTAAAATTCAAAAAAAGAATCTTCAGTTTTTTTTAATGTAACTTTAGATTAAACATTTACTATTTTATATAATTTATTAGAACTAGTATGAAGAACTGATATTTTTATTAAAAACGCAAAATTATACATATCTACATTGTTTCGCAAATACGTAGAATGTAAGTATCAATAACACGCCAAGTAGGCTTTGTAACATCAAACAAATGATTGTAGCCATTTTGTATCAATAGCCCCCTAGAATTGTTTAAAGTTTTTAAAACCAATATGTAGGATGTTACAAAACCTACTTGAAATGTTATTGATACTAATAGTCTACGTATTTGCGAAACAAAGTAGATTAAAAATTTTGCGTTTTTAGTAAAGTCAGTTTTTTATACAAGTTCTAATAAATTATATAAAATAGTAAATGTTTGATCTAAAGTTATATTAAATAAAAATTGGAGTTTTCTATTTTGAATTTTGAGATATTAAGCGTTAAAAAATACATTTCTAAATTTTTAAAAATTAACCTATTTTTCCAATTCTTATTAATTAGCAAAAAAAATTAACAAAATTACAAATATTTTTACACCTAATTCTTCACATTGCAACTCCTTTTACATACTGTTAATTTATAATTGTCGTATCATGGCCTACTAAAATTTTGGTGAACAATAATAATGATTTTAAGGCAGCCATATTATGAAAAAAAAGAAATTGACAAGGTGTAATAAAAAATTTTTTAAAAATTGGTTAACGGAAATGCATATTTTAAACGTGATCTACTAACATTACATGCTTTTAGAAAATTTTTTAAGAGATTAGTTTATTCTGTAAGGCTTTATTGATTAGGTGTACAAATTAAAATGATTATTCTTATAAGTAAAAAGTTTGTTTAGTCAAGCTATAAGATACACGTTAAAAATAAATTATAATAAAACCAATTTATGACTGCAAAATTTTGTTTGCCCAGATAATTATAAAATAGAATAGTAGTTTAAAATACGCAATACAGTTATATTGCTTCAGGTAAATTTCTTTCTGGTTTCGTCTGATAAAAGAGATTATAGTTACAGGATTGTTGGCGAAAAAAATTATTTATCTTAGGTTAACAAAATTTGTTTGAGAAATAATATACCTGTGTGAAAAATCAAGACATGATTAAAGACCAATATTATGGAAGTAAATCTAGGTCAGTGGATATTTGCATAAATGATAAAAAAAGAAAAATAAATTGGAGACAGAATTAGTTTAAAGTACTGACAAGTAAGTGTCTTTAGCTTGTGATAAAAGAGAAGTATTGAATCAGGATTTCTCTGGACAGCAACATAATTTTTTGAGTTTTAACTAGCTATAACTTTAACCTTAAAAAATATAATAACCTGAGTGTTTTTGTCATCAGGCATGGAAGTTGGCTGCAAAACTATAAATAAGATTAATCGTAAAAGTGTAAACTAAAAAAAAAAAGTTCTTTCAGGTACTGAGCCCAATGCTAAGCAGCATTAACTTGGTAAAAGGCTAGAAGATGTATAAAAATAGGCCGCGGAAGAAAAACTAATATTGGAGTTATGTTGCTGTAGTTGCTGATGCCTATAAACTTCTACCGACCTTGGCCAATAAAACCCAAAACTTGGGAAACTATTCTAGAAAACCTACATAATAAAATAAGTGACGATTATGACGTCAGTAAACACGGTAATCCAAAAACAACAGTAAAAGATGCTTAACCGCTGACCCAATTTGCTAAAAGCATTTATTAAAAAAATGACAGACAATCAAGATGATTCCCTAATATTCACCGAAAACAATTAAACGGGAGTATATCCGTTTGTCATTTGTATTCCTTGCGAAAGTTTGCAGACGTTTCGCCAAGATCGCACTTGGCATTTTCAATGCTGTCTAACTGGTGTCAGAAGATTGACTACGATTGCGATCTTGGCGAAACGTCCAAACTCGCAAAATACAAATGACAAGGATAACTCCGAAATAAAACAATTCACATTCATCTATCGTGAAACTCAAGAACTAACATATATATATATATATATATATATATATATATATATATATATATATATATATATATATATATATATATATATATATATTTTTAAATATATATATATATATATATATATATATATAATAATATATATATATATATATATATATATATATATATATATATATATATATTTAGCTTATATTTCCTTTAAAACAGATAAATTAAAAGGTAGTTTTTTACAATTAAAATAAAACCTTAGATTTTTTTTATAGTTAATAGTTTTATAGATAAAAAAAACTTCTATTCGTTTATTATGGTTATAACCAATTATAGCCGTCTATCACTTGGTCTTCAAAAAAGAGTACATTTAAATAAGGTGTGGAATTTTCGGAAAGTGTCTAATAAATCCCTAAGAGTGATTTAATATTCGTTTACTTTTTCTTTGATGATTTATACCTTTTTTTCTTATGATAAAACGAAAGTAACTACAATTGTAAAGTTTTGTTGTTTTAACGTCAATAGTAGAGTTAAAGGAGAATAGCTGATTTAAGAGGACTTGTCATAGTGTTCAAGAACAAAAACTTGATAATTTCTTGACCATTTTCCATGTAACACTTGCTTTAGGTTTTACATGTCCTCGAATTTTTCCCAAGTATGTGAGTGTACTTTTTAAACCTTAATATTGATCTAAATTTAGAAAAAATTGAAATGTTTACTTTTAATTTCATTGACTTTAATCTGCTTGTGTTAATTAATTTATTGTCTTTCTAATAAAATGCATTCTAATCCTACGCATTCACCATTTTTAAGATATATTTAAAACAATGATACATATTGATTTTTGGATACCTACTGATTGCTATAATAGCGTACTTCTTTGGTTGGTTAAAGAGCATTATATCAGTTAGTTAAAATGACTCTGACTTATCCTTTTGGACAGTAATGAGTAATGGTAAACATAAACAATAGGGTAAGGGTGAAACACTTTTATATGAATTTTTTTTTCGAATTTCAAATTGAAATACCTGGCAAAAGTTGCCTTATACAAATGGTTATAATACCCCTTACTTTGGAAGTTTTAGCTCAACAGCTGAAAGTTAATTTTTCCATAAAAAATGTAATTTCACATCTTTGGCGGGGACTGAAGTTGTTGAGGTAGAACTTCCAAAATATGTGGTATTATTACAATTTATATAAGGCAACTTTTGCAAGGTATAAAAAGTGTTCCACCCTAATAAACAAGACTCTAAAAAGATGGGTATTTAATAATCAGTTTTGAAATCGTATTGGGGTTCCGGAAAAACAAATATCTTAATTAGCGCTTGTTTTCCGGATCGGATTAATATCATCAGCAAACTTATAGTTGTGAAAAAAGATGGTTGTTAATACTGTTACAGTTTTTTACTTACCGTTAGGTGGGTTCAATAATTAAAACACTCGGCAACAATTTAAAACGCTTTATTCCCAAGTCTACAACAAACACGTTACTCCTTCTGATTCTAACTTTATCACAAATTTAGGATAACTAACTATTATTTACTCAGCCCCAATATACCTATTCTACAAGTTTTTTCCAAATATAGAAGCGGCATACTTCTCTAGCTTATTCTTTATATAACCTCTATAAAATAGTACAATATAACTATTAACTTTACCTATTTAAGGGTGCTTCCTTATTACAATTTGTATCTGTCATCTTGGCGCTGGACTGACGCACGCTGTGTGTTACTCGAAAGGTTTTAGCGTATATTTTACCCCATCCTAACTTCGGTATTGTTTTACATAAAAGTATGTGATTTGGTATGTAAATTCACATATAAGTATTCTAAATACCTGTGATATTCGATTTGAAAATCATTCATTTTACTACTGACTGAATGGCTTGGTAACTTATTCATTGACCTATTAAAATTATGAGTAACTTAAAATTTGGTAAATAATAGAGTTTAGGAACAATTCTGAAAACTGGACATTTTACTCTGAACGCCTTAAGCAGGGGCAGTAATATCGTATATTTATGGCGTATTTTGAAAGTCAGAATTGAATGGCAGGATTTTATACACTAAACAAAAAAAGTTACTACATTCTACCAATCACACCCCAAGACTTATTTTTTTCGGAAAAATATCTTTAAATCCAGGATTACAGAACCTGTCTACCCTTCTAGATAAAACTGTTAAAAAACTTACATTCGTAAAGAATTAAAACTTCTTCTCAATCATATTTTTTAAATCATTAAACTCAGAAAGAGAAACCAAAAACACTTGTAAAATCTCGGTCTCTTTAAGTACCGCGATCTAAAATAAGACCATTAGTTTAGTCAAGAAGTGTGTTTCCTGCGCAAAATAGTTAAAAGGCTTCGAAAAATATGAGCGATAGCAAAATGCAAATCTGAAAAAGGCGTTTTGAGGATTCTTTTACCATGTAACGGTTTAATTTTGTCGATGCTATGTTATGGTGAATGCGCTGGAAAATGGGTAAATGGTCTACAGCATTAAATTATTTTTTTTTAAAAATTCGAGCTAATCTATCTTTTGGGTGCGCTTACGAGTGGCTGGTCCGATTTTTTTTTCAACTGCTGCAGCCCACCTGGGACATTTTGCATGGCGGCCGTTGGTGAAACAACATTGGTTTTTTAAAATTTTTACTTCGAATATCGTGGTCATCCGTATGGGATTTTTAATT